>CM029019.1:100695170-100764247 GCA_016801055.1 Panax notoginseng
CCCGAACCCTCAGCCTTCTCACCCTTAACTGAAAGGTTGAAACAAGGAATGAGCACGAATTGCCCAGCAAGTATATATGAAATTTGAAAACATACATCAGAGTGAAAACAGTTGAATAGTTAAAACCTCAATAGTTGAAATGATAATCAAGCGTTAAATAGGAACATCAAGATTAGAAATTTAAGAATTTTCAATATCATACTAAGGGGTGTAAAATACCCTGAACATATTTTCTTTCATCAAAAACCATCAACGGTTTAACAATCAAATAGACTTAAACGGTCTCTGCAAGTACGC
The DNA here is from genome assembly GCA_016801055.1 of Panax notoginseng. Classification (NCBI taxonomy): domain Eukaryota; kingdom Viridiplantae; phylum Streptophyta; class Magnoliopsida; order Apiales; family Araliaceae; genus Panax; species Panax notoginseng. The sequence continues at coordinate 100,695,468 of CM029019.1, forward strand.
CAGGTGATCAGCCTATTGTACCCTACATTGTGCACAAGTATTAGGTTTTAAGCTGCATAAGCAAAATGGGACTATTTTCCCGACATCTGTTTGCCCGTTTATTCGGGTTGTTCATCTTAGTAATCATGTAAGACCGCACCAAAGCAATTTGGATTGGTAAACATTTAATAGCTTCGAAAGATTTGTTTTAAATCACTTTTTTCATGAATAATAACTAGCCGGAAACAAAGGCCAGGAACATACTTTAGAACAGTTCGATAATGAAATGAAATTTTAAACATATGCAGTTAAAAATAATAACTGAATAATCATCGATAAGTTTGCAAGATAATTGAAGTTTGTATGACTTTTCAACGAAGAAACTTGCACGAATAAATAACTATCACAAGTCCAAAATACTTACCCTTACTGCGATAATATTAGTAAGGATTTAATAAATATCCAATAGAAATGAGGGTTAGGAAACTTGCACGAATAAATAACTAGCACAAGTCCAATACTTACCCTTACTGCAATAATATTAGTAAGGATTTAATAAATATCCAATAGAAATGAGGGTTAGGAAACTTGCACGAAAAATAACTAGCACAAGTCCAATACTTACCCTTACTGCAATAATATTAGTAAGGATTTAATAAATACCCAATAGAAATGAGGGATAGAAACTTGCCTGATAAGCCTGATACAATTAATGCTAGCAATTAACCTTCACATAATCTAATCACATGTGCCTCGTTAATCACCATTCATACACAATCCAGTTTGAAGTATAAGGGTCTCCTATTGGATATACTACAAACATCATAAGAGAATATATTTAGAAAATATATACCACCCATCTTAGACATCATAGGCAGCCCAAAACAGAACTTAAAAAAAATGCGCAAACATAACAGTTTTTTAATTTATTTATTTTTCTCAGCTTTACCATATCTCGCTAAAACAGTCATAACTAATTCATTTTAAAACATTTTTGAGCGATTCTTGTGCCCACGCGAAGATAACTTCTGGGGCTACAACTTTCGTTCATGGACCATCTCCAAATTCCAAGCACAAAATTCCAGAAACTCCATGCAAGGGGACTGCCCGAATTTGTTTGACAGATTTGATGCAACTACTTTGAACAGTCATAACTCCTTGCTCCGAAGTCGGAATTAGTCCGTTCCGGAGTCTATGGAAAGCTTATACAGTGTACTATAATCACCCAAAAGCCCACAATTTTCTGAAAATTTTAACTAGCACCGAATTTTGACTTTAGGGTCAGTAGTTCACAGTTCCCTTTTTTTTTTTTTCGGTTTCTAACACGTTTGTTTACGATTTTCATATCTCACTCAATATAGCTTCGATCCGAATGAAATTTGGACATGTTATACTTCATGTTACATACTATTTTACAAAATTATTACATCCAACAAATGGATTATCTAAGACATGATTTCGAGAACCAAAAATCTTGAAAAATCATGCAAACTAGTTTAACCCAACTTTTGAGAAAATCATGATTTTGATTCTAGCATGCATGGATTTGATTCCTACTATCCAAACCACATTTACTAACATATATACACATGTTACAACAATCAAACCCTCTAACTTTTCATGTTTTGATCAAATTAGCAACTAAGAGGCATTTTATCAAATAGTTAGCATGCACACATGAATTCTATGATTCTTTATGTAATAGTAACATGTTATATACCAGAATTTTCATTCTTATCATCCACATAGCAGTAATACACGAAATCATGGCATCACTAAGCCAAAACAAAACATTTATCATAGCTATACATGCATTTTTCACTATTTTTCCTCAAGAACATACAAGTGGATCTCATAGCTTACCTTGGTTGCGAATTCTTCTTGATTGGGGCTTGCTAACCACCTTCCTTGCTTGCAAGATTCTCCAGAATTCGTAGCCCACCTTGAACCACTCTAAAACCCTCAATATTTTCTTCTCTTTTTTTTAATTTTTTGCTCTCTAGTTAGAAAGTTGTTGTGAAAGGAAGAAGAGGCTTAGATGGAATGCATATATCTCATATATAGTGTAATGAAAGTGAAATCTCCAACCCATTACAACTCCCCCATGATCAGATATCATTACACTCACAATTCATTAGGCTAATTATGGGTAGGAGTTAAGAAAAATGAAAGGTTTTTATTTAATAACACAAGAGTAACCCCCTCTCCCTCAATAATCCTTATAATATGTATACTCCCTCCCTTGTCCCATATAGATTGTCACAAGGACTCCCAGCAACTGAAATTTATGTAAATAAAAACATTATTTTAATCATTTAATCAATTAATAATCAGTTTGACCATTTTGCCCCTCGTAGCAAAACGTGTTCGATACTTATATCGATTCCTACTAAAGTCGACGTCCCGGACGTCATGGAACTATCTGTTTCGTCAAACTCAACTTCAAAATTAGTAGTTGACTTTTTCCCCAAAAAAAAAAAAATCAACCGGTTGACTTTGACCAAAAAGTCAACCGTAACACATTTTCGTGGTTACAGTCCATCCTGACTAATTTCGACGTTCCGGACCCAAATACGCCGTCCGCGCCACCAAATTCCGCTCCAAACTCAAGGTCATGATTTAAGGTCATCCCACGAAATTAATTAGAATTAATTCCATCCTTAACCAATTTAAATAATTGGCCTAACTGTAACAACCATTACAATACATCTTATCACATAACATATAATGACAATAAATAATTCATTTAAAAACAATTGTCACATAAGTTCATTTATTGCACTTGTTAAATTACATAGCAAATTTAGGATATTACATTCACCCTCCCTTATAAGGATTCCGTCCTTGGAATCATATTACATCATACAAACAGATTAGGGTAATGTTTCATCATCTTCTCTTCGAGTTCCCACGTAGCCTCTTCGGCGTTGTGGTTCCTCCATACTACCTTAACAGAAGGTATTACCTTATTTCTTAACACTTGTTCTTTTCTATCAATTATTTGCACTGGAATCTCTTCGTAGGTTAAGTCTTTTTCGAACTGAATGGGTTCATACTCTATGACATGCTTGTAGTCCTGCTTATATGGTCTTAAGACTGAAATATGGAATACGTTGTGTATATGTTCTAGCTCCGGAGGTAAAGCTATTTCATAAGCTACCTCACCCACTCGCCTCAACACTTCGAAGGGTCCTATGAATCTGGGGCTAAGTTTCCCCTTCTTCCCAAATCTCATTTTCCCTTTCCAAGGTGATACTTTCAAAAACACATAAGTGCCGACGTCGAAGTCTCGTTGTTGCCGGTGTTGATCAGCATATTTCTTCTGTCGATCCTGAGCCGTCACTAGCCTTGCTCGAATAGTTTTGATCACATCCGCAGTCTGTTGTACCAATTCTGGCCCTAGTAGTTGACGTTCTCCTACTTCATCCCAGCACAATGGCGTTCTACATTTCCTTCCATATAAAGCTTCATAAGGTGGCATCCCGATGCTCGCATGGTAGCTATTGTTGTATGCAAATTCCACCAACGTAGGTGGTCATCCCACTCCCTTTGAAATCCATCACACATGCTCTCAGCATATCCTCTAGCGTTTGAATAGTTCTCTCGCTCTGCCCATCTGTTTGAGGATGATACGCGGTGCTCAATCTCAGCTGCGTTCCCATGAGTTCCTGAAAACTTCTCCAGAAATTTGCTGTGAACCGCGGATCGCGATCTGACACAATTGATACTGGTACACCATGCCTGGAAACGATCTCTTTGATATAAAGCCTTGCCAACTGATCCAAGGTATATCTGATCTTGATTGGCAAGAAATGCGCTGACTTGGTCAATCGGTCGACGATCACCCACACTGCATCGTAACCCTTCTGCGTAGTTGGAAGTCCTACCACAAAATCCATCGTGATATGCTCCCACTTCCATTCCGGAATCTCTAAAGGTTGAAGTAACCCGCTCGGTCTTTGATGTTCTGCCTTGACTCGCTGACAAGTTAAACACTTGCTAACGCACTCCGCGACCTCTCTTTTCATATTGGGCCACCAATAATAGTGACGAAGATCCTGATACATTTTTGTGCTTCCCGGGTGGATTGAGTAATTTGAACTATGAGCTTCCTGCAGGATTTCTTCCTTTAACTCAGATACCGCTGGCACCCAAATTCTCTCCTCAAATTTTAACAGACCATCACCACCCATGCTAAATTTAAGCTCCTCTCCGTCGAAAATTCTTTTCTTCATTTTCTCACATTCTTCATTACCGCCTTGTGCTTCCTTGATCTTGTCCAATAGAGTTGGACGAACCTCTACTGCGAACAATTTCCCATCTGGCTCTCTCGACCTCTTTATCTCTAGCTCCAAACTGGCCATCTCCTTGATTAACTCCTCCTGAGCTGTTAGCATTGCCAATCTACCACTGCCCTTTCTGCTTAACGCGTCTGCTACCACGTTTGCTTTTCCCGGATGATATAAAATATCGCAATCGTAATCCTTTATTAGTTCCAACCATCTTCTCTGCCTCATATTTAACTCCTTTTGCGTGAAAATATACTTCAGACTTTTATGGTCCGTGTATATTTCACACTTCACACCATATAAATAATGCCTCCAAATCTTGAGGGCAAATACTACCGCTGCTGCCAATTCCAGGTCATGGGTAGGATATCCCTTCTCATAATCTTTTAACTGGCGCGATGCGTACGAAATGACTTTTACCATGTTGCATAAGCACACAGCCAAGCCCCTTGTGTGACGCATCACTAAAAATCACGAAGTCACCTGTATCGTCTGGTAACGACAACACCGGTGCCTCACTCAATCTCTTCTTGAGTTCTCGAAAACTCTCTTCACACTTCTCAGTCCAGACAAACTTCACCGAGTTCTTCGTTAAATTCGTCAATGTTCCTGCTATCTTCGAAAAATCTTGAATGAACCGTCTGTAGTAGCCCGCCAATCCTAAGAAACTTCTCACCTCAGTCGGTGTTCTTGGTTGCTCCCATTCTGTACCGCTTCCACCTTTGCTGGATCCACAGAGATTCCGTCCTTGTCGATTACGTGGCCTAGAAACTGAACCTTCTCCAACCAGAACTCGCACTTCGAAAATTTTGCATATAATTTATCTTTTCTCAACGCCTCCAATACCAACCTTAAATGTTCAGCATGATCTTCTTGAGTCTTAGAATAGATTAGGATATCATCAATGAACACAACTACGAATTTATCTAAATACTGTTTGAATACCCGATTCATCATGTCCATAAACGCTGCTGGCGCGTTTGTTAACCCGAATGACATTACAAGAAACTCGTAGTGACCGTAACGAGTTCTGAACGCTGTCTTAGGTACATCCTCCTTTCTCACCTTCAACTGGTGATACCCCGTCCTCAAATCAATTTTGGAAAAATATTTCGCTCCCTTCAATTGATCAAACAGGTCATCTATCCTAGGTAATGGGTATTTGTTCTTGATCGTCACCTTGTTCAGCTCTCGATAATCGATGCACAGTCTCATCGACCCGTCCTTTTTTTTTACAAAACACACTGCTGCTCCCCAAGGAGACACACTCGGTTGAATATACTTCCTATCCAATAATTCCTGCAACTGTACCATCAGCTCCTTCATCTCTGCCGGTGCCATTCTATACGGGCTTTCGAAATCGGTGCCGTTCCCGGTACTAAATCAATAACGAATTCGACCTCTCTATCCGGCGGAAGGCCTGGCAATTCTTCTGGAATACATCTGGAAATTCATTCACTACTGATATTTGTCCGATTTCTAACCCTACTTTCTGAGTATCGACGATATGGGCCAAATAACCTACACATCCATTTTTTAGTAACTTCCTCGCCTGCATCATCGTCAGACAGCTCGAGTGTCTTGGCGACCTATTCCCATAGAACACTACTTTAGACTGCTCGGGAGTCTTAAGGTTTATACACTTTTTCTGGCAATCTATCATCGCTCCATGGTTAAATAACCAATCCATCCCTAGAATTACATCAAATTCTCCTAATTGAATTGGGATTAAGTCCACAAGTAACTTATATCCCCTGATATCAACAACGCAATTCCTATGAACATGTTTAACGGGAAGAACTTCCTTATTAGCAACTTCTATGATCATAGGAGATTCTAATTCTTCCTGGGGTAAGTTTAAGCGTTGGGAGAATTCAAGCGATACGAAGGAATAAGTAGCACCCGAATCAAATAATATGTAAGCAGATATATCATTGACCGGAATGATACCTGAAACTACGTCCCTGGACGCAACCGCATCCTGAACCGTCATGTTGAAAGTCCTTGCTGTTGGTCGATTCTGAGTTGGTGGTCCACCAATTGTGAGAGTTCCACCGCTTGGTCCCCTCCCTCCATTTCCTCCTGCTGAGTTCTTCTTTGGCAGCTCCTTGCCTGATGATCTAATGCTCCACAGTTGAAACATCCATTTCTCTTCGGTGCAGAGCAGTTGGGAGAGATGTGCCCCTCCTGCCCGCAATTGAAACAGACATTCTTCCCCTTTAGACATGCCCCCGAGTGATTCCTTCCACATTCCTTGCATGCCTCAATCCTCTTCTTAGATTCCCCTGGTTTGCCCCAAGGGTTTCCCGAGTTGACATTATTGTTGTTGTTGTTGTTGTTGCTTTTCCACTTCCTCTTATTTGCGCCGTTGCTGCCACTGCCTTCTCCACGGTTTTCTCCTTCAGTCTTCTTCTTTTTCTCCTTGTTGAACTTCATTAGGGCTTCACTTCCGCCCTCAGCAATTATAGCTTTCTCCAGGAGAGTCGCGAAACTGTTCGTCTGCAGCACCGAAAGTCTGCTGTATAGCCATGGTTTGAGGCCTTGCTCAAACCTCCTCGTCTTTCTCTCCTCAGTGTCGACCTGATGAGGTGCGAACCTTGCTAGCTCGTTAAACTTTGCAGCGTACTGCGGTACCGTCATATCTTCTTGTTTCAGCTCCAGGAATCGCATCTCCATGCGACTCTGCATACTAACAGGAAAATAGTTCTCGAAAAAGATTTTCTTGAACCCTTCCCAAGGTATCACACCTTCTCCAGCTCGGGTCTGACTTGCCTCCCACCAGTAGTTGGCTTCACCTTTCAGCATATACGTGGCGAAGATAGTTTTCTGGTCGTCTCCTACTCGAGCGATAGCGAATGCCTTTTCGATTTCCTTAACCCAAGTCTGGGCTTCGATAGGTTCCGTAGTTCCTTTGAACTCAGGTGGTCCCGCGCTTTTGAAGTCTTTAAAGTGTGCCACTGGAGCCACTGGAGGGTTGTTGACATTCGGGGTTCGATTTTGAAGTGCCCCTACTAACATGTCCACAAATTGCTGCATAGGGTTCGGTGGATCCCCAGCATTACCGTCTGACCCCTCGGGTGCTTGGCGACGTCTTCCTCTAGGCATCTATCTGTTCAAAATGAACTTCATATTATTAACTAATAATTTACTCTACAGTATATAGAATTCATTATAACTGAACCATCACATCACATACTTAAATAAAAACATATTTATTTATAAACATAATACTCAAAGTATTTCATCGTTTTATGGCATTATGCCATTTACATCACGTTGCATCAATCACTTGGTAAAACAGAAACCAAGCTTTTTATTACATAGATAAGCATTTTATTTGCTACTAGGAAGAAGTTTATCATAATAACTAAAGACCCCGCCTAATGGCATCCTCATGCTCCTCATCCGCTATCTCTTTCACTAGCTCACGGCTTATAACTCGACCAGACCGGCGCTCCTCACGTGGAAAGTGACGCACCCTATGTTGGAACCTTCTATGTGCCGACTTAAACACGTATTTCATCTTGTCTATCTTAACCTTCTTGTCTCTAACTTCTCCCTCCAACTCTCCGGTTAGCTTCTCAGCCCTAACACGGTCTCTTCTCTCATCTTCCCAGAAAGTGGTAATAATCTGCTTGTCAGTTTGGAGTCTCTGAATCCTCGACTCTAACCCATTAATGGTATGCCCCAAGTGGGTCCTAATAGCTTCTTTCTCATCCTCCAGCCTATCCACCTTCTGGTCTGATGCCCGCAGTTTGTCAGCTAGGTCCCCGTTCCTAATTATCAGGTGGTGCACCAATGCCTCAAGCAATGCTGCAGCTTGCTGCTCCCCCTGATACAGCTCCTTCAACTCATGGACCTTGTCGTCCAACTCCGTAATCCTATCCATCAACTCATCCAATAAAGTATCCTCAGGTGTTTCTTCCGAGTCCTCCTCGGTCTCCTCTTCCTCTTCAGGATACTCCTCTGGGTCTGAGTCAACTGCAGCCTCAGCTATAAGCTCAGGCACAGCTGCCACCAACTGCTCACTCACAACGTGGATATCTCTAACCTCGTCTTCTCCTGACATCCTTCAAACCATAAAAAAAAAAAAATAACTCGGTTAGTATTTTAAAATAGATGTTTTTGTTTTTAGAAAAGAAAAAAAAAAAAAAAAAAAAACATATTTGACACAACCCTTAGAACTCTACATGAGTTCATCTCTTTATTTCCTCCACTAACTTTCCTAAGGTTATATTCTAAGGTTCCCCACCTAAGGTTTATAACCTATGGCTCTGATACCAACCTGTGACGCCCCCAAATCCGTGTAACATCGATTACAGGACTTGGTGCTCGCGATACAACATACATCATCATCTATCTAAGTAAACTTTAACAATAAGGAATAATAATATTAACTATTACATAATTATTCAAAATAAAATCCCAAGTCTTTACAACCTTAAAACATACTGGAACTTAGTCTTAGCGTTTATCGCTACATTACACATATGCGGAAATAATTAACTTATTACATAAACATTAGCATCACTTCATCTTAGTCTTTCCCTTGTCCTTGCCCGAACCCTCAGCCTTCTCACCCTTAACTGAAAGGTTGAAACAAGAATGAGCACGAATTGCCCAGCAAGTATATATGAAATTTGAAAACATACATCAGGAGTGAAAACAGTTGAATAGTTAAACCTCAATAGTTGAAATGATTATCAAGCGTTAAATAGGAACATCAAGATTAGAAATTTAAGAATTTTCAATATCATACTAAGGGGTGTAAAATACCCTAAACATATTTTCTTTCATCAAAAACCATCAGACGGTTTAACAATCAAATAGACTGTAAACGGTCTCTGCAAGTACGCCAGGTGATCAGCCTATTGTACCCTACATTGTGCACAAGTATTAGGTTTTAAGCTGCATAAGCAAAATGGGACTATTTTCCCGACATCTGTTTGCCCGTTTATTCGGGTTGTTCATCTTAGTAATCATGTAAGACCGCACCAAAGCAATTTGGATTGGTAAACATTTAATAGCTTCGAAAGATTTGTTTTAAATCACTTTTTTCATGAATAATAACTAGCCGGAAACAAAGGCCAGGAACATACTTTAGAACAGTTCGATAATGAAATGAAATTTTAAACATATGGCAGTTAAAAATAATAACTGAATAATCATCGATAAGTTTGCAAGATAATTGAAGTTTGTATGACTTTTCAACGAAGAAACTTGCACGAATAAATAACTATCACAAGTCCAATACTTACCCTTACTGCGATAATATTAGTAAGGATTTAATAAATATCCAATAGAAATGAGGGTTAGGAAACTTGCACGAATAAATAACTAGCACAAGTCCAATACTTACCCTTACTGCAATAATATTAGTAAGGATTTAATAAATATCCAATAGAAATGAGGGTTAGGAAACTTGCACGAATAAATAACTAGCACAAGTCCAATACTTACCCTTACTGCAATAATATTAGTAAGGATTTAATAAATACCCAATAGAAATGAGGGATAGGAAACTTGCCTGATAAGCCTGATACAATTAATGCTAGCAATTAACCTTCACATAATCTAATCACATGTGCCTCGTTAATCACCATTCATACACAATCCAGTTTGAAGTATAAGGGTCTCCTATTGGATATACTACAAACATCATAAGAGAATATATTTAGAAAATATATACCACCCATCTTAGACATCATAGGCAGCCCAAAACAGAACTTAAAAAAAATGCGCAAACATAACAGTTTTTTAATTTATTTATTTTTCTCAGCTTTACCATATCTCGCTAAAACAGTCATAACTAATTCATTTTAAAACATTTTTGAGCGATTCTTGTGCCCACGCGAAGATAACTTCTGGGGCTACAACTTTCGTTCATGGACCATCTCCAAATTCCAAGCACAAAATTCCAGAAACTCCATGCAAGGGGACTGCCCGAATTTGTTTGACAGATTTGATGCAACTACTTTGAACAGTCATAACTCCTTGCTCCGAAGTCGGAATTAGTCCGTTCCGGAGTCTATGGAAAGCTTATACAGTGTACTATAATCACCCAAAAGCCCACAATTTTCTGGAAATTTTAACTAGCACCGAATTTTGACTTTAGGGTCAGTAGTTCACAGTTCCCTTTTTTTTTCGGTTTCTAACACGTTTGTTTACGATTTTCATATCTCACTCAATATAGCTTCGATCCGAATGAAATTTGGACATGTTATACTTCATGTTACATACTATTTTACAAAATTATTACATCCAACAAATGGATTATCTAAGACATGATTTCGAGTGACCAAAAATCTTGAAAAATCATGCAAACTAGTTTAACCCAACTTTTGAGAAAATCATGATTTTGATTCTAGCATGCATGGATTTGATTCCTACTATCCAAACCACATTTACTAACATATATACACATGTTACAACAATCAAACCCTCTAACTTTTCATGTTTTGATCAAATTAGCAACTAAGAGGCATTTTATCAAATAGTTAGCATGCACACATGAATTCTATGATTCTTTATGTAATAGTAACATGTTATATACCAGAATTTTCATTCTTATCATCCACATAGCAGTAATACACGAAATCATGGCATCACTAAGCCAAAACAAAACATTTATCATAGCTATACATGCATTTTTCACTATTTTTCCTCAAGAACATACAAGTGGATCTCATAGCTTACCTTGGTTGCGAATTCTTCTTGATTGGGGCTTGCTAACCACCTTCCTTGCTTGCAAGATTCTCCAGAATTCGTAGCCCACCTTGAACCACTCTAAAACCCTCAATATTTTCTTCTCTTTTTTTTTATTTTTTTGCTCTCTAGTTAGAAAGTTGTTGTGAAAGGAAGAAGAGGCTTAGATGGAATGCATATATCTCATATATAGTGTAATGAAAGTGAAATCTCCAACCCATTACAACTCCCCCATGATCAGATATCATTACACTCACAATTCATTAGGCTAATTATGGGTAGGAGTTAAGAAAATGAAAGGTTTTTATTTAATAACACAAGAGTAACCCCTCTCCCTCAATAATCCTTATAATATGTATACTCCCTCCCTTGTCCCATATAGATTGTCACAAGGACTCCCAGCAACTGAAATTTATGTAAATAAAAACATTATTTTAATCATTTAATCAATTAATAATCAGTTTGACCATTTTGCCCCTCGTAGCAAAACGTGTTCGATACTTATATCGATTCCTACTAAAGTCGACGTCCCGGACGTCATGGAACTATCTGTTTCGTCAAACTCAACTTCAAAATTAGTAGTTGACTTTTTCCCCAAAAAAAAAAATCAACCGTTGACTTTGACCAAAAAGTCAACCGTAACACATTTTCGTGGTTACAGTCCATCTTGACTAATTTCGACGTTCCGGACCCAAATACGCCGTCCGCGCCACCAAATTCCGCTCCAAACTCAAGGTCATGATTTAAGGTCATCCCACGAAATTAATTAGAATTAATTCCATCCTTAACCAATTTAAATAATTGGCCTAACTGTAACAACCATTACAATACATCTTATCACATAACATATAATGACAATAAATAATTCATTTAAAAACAATTGTCACATAAGTTCATTTATTGCACTTGTTAAATTACATAGCAAATTTAGGATATTACAGTAACACATAGTAGCTATAGTGTAAATTTGACTCTACATCTCATAACCCTTTTTATTAATCAATACACAATGTATTAACATCCTTTTTCCAACATAACACTCATTTTTAGTTAAAATTTGTTATTTCGGTACAAATCTTACATTACCATTTATATTTCAGAAATTCCAAGTGTTGACTTCACAACACTTGTCTAACATTCATTGTATTAACTAAGTTATCACATAATGCGTTCGTAACCTACTAATCACTTTTACAACTTTGAATTCATAATTCATATAACACAACTCTGTTTTAGCCTTGTTGTTACACGTTGGACACATTATCCTATCATTAATCTAAGTTAAATTGAACGCCCAAAGTCTGCATAATTAAAAGACTTTACTGTCTGTGGCAGGGTACTGGCGCGGCCGCGCCAGTTTTACACTAGGTTGAGGCGCACCCGCACGACACACCAGTTCCAGTTTTTCAGAACAGAGCTACGACACTTTTCTTAAGCCAACTAACATGAATTTCACCCACCAAATAATAATAATAACACGTACAAATGGTATAGAATTATCACAAACATGTTTGCGAACATATTCCACCAATTAAAACAATTAACAACAATTTAAGCTATGTTAATTTATCAAATTTCATGTTTTTCCTATGAAACTCAATTTTTGACATCCTTCACGAAAATCAACACTGTAATTTCAATTCTTGTTCAAATTACTTCATTCAAATTATGTTTTCTTCGTTTCTTAACGAACTATCATACTCAAGCCTCAATTTGCAGATTAACATATGAATTGACCACTAAAATGGGTACTTTTACAAGCCATATGAAAATATACATAAAAACATACGCTGTAGTTATTTTTCCTACTTTTTAAACGAAATTAGCATAACAAATTTCTTGTTTACATACACTAAAACCTCACCAACATGAATAATCACCACAATACATTTGTATAGCAACAATTCAAAAATATGGAATTCACAGAATATAAAATTGTTGCCACGAAGTATATATATATATATATATATATATATATATATATATATATATATATATATATATATATATATACACAACCAGGATCCTATCAGGGATCCCAGATTTTAGTAAAAGACGGACCTTTTTTTTTTTTTTTGCTTTTTTTTTTAAAACAACTAAAAAAAAATTTAATATTTTATGGAACTGAAATTTTTCTATAATAAAGTGTTTTGGGCGTGTTTTGAATACCTATACCAAAAAATGGTGGTACAGTCTGCACAGACTGTACCACCATATTTTGTTATACGTACCCAAATCACGCCCAAAACACTTTATTATGAAAAAATTTTAATTCCATAAAATATTAAATATTTTTTTTAGTTGTTTAAAAAAAACAAAAAAAAAAAAAGGTCCGCATTTTGTTAAAATGCGGGAGTCTGGATAGGATCTGCTCCCTATATATATATATATATATATATATATATATATATATATATATATATATATATATATATATATGATTAATATCAAAGTTATGAATAATACCTTCAATTAACTTGAACAATCTTTGCTAACACCACAGAAATTACTTGAAAACTCATAAATTTCTCTTAATCTCTCTAAAATTCTCTCAACTCTGCTGAAACTTTTCTTTCTTCTCTGAATATCAGACTAGGCCTAACAACACTAAGCGTGAGCACGAAATAAAACTGATAAGGCTAGCCATAATACGTAAACTAAATAAATTATCTGTTACAAAGTAATAACATATATCAGTTATAATTAAATTTTATATTTTATTTGATTTATTATAATTATTATAATAAAATTCAAAAGTCAAAAATCCAAAAGCTATAAGGCTTTGTTTGGCAAAAACTCTTAATTTTTTTTAAATACTTAATATCCTTAAGCCTTGTTCGGCAAAATTAATTTAAACTCCTTTAATTTTAATAAACAAATTAGTTTATAATTTATAATCACATATTATTTATTTGGATTTCCATATCCAACATTAATCAAATAAATTAATTACACATACTCTATTTATAATAAATACTCCACTTAAACAAATATCACAAAATTATAATCTCATTATAATTTTTATTTAATAACTTATCATACCATCTTTAATTATTAAATTAAAACAACAATATAACATCACATGTTATATTACAATTCTCTAAATTATTAATTAATTTAATTTAGAATATTACCTAGTCATAAATATTTACTAATAATAACCACATCAATAAAAAATTTATTTCATTTAATAAATATTTTAAATTATAATTACTAAAATCATGGATTGTCACATTCTTCCCTCCTCACAAAGATTCTGTCCCCAGAATCGAAAGAACAAATTAAACAAATAACTCAGGGTACTATTAAACCTTACTTCTCCAATATATATATATATATATATATATATATATATATATATATATATATATATATATATATATATATATATCCACATTAGATCACATATTTCAAAATATATATCACGTATATATACATACTCAAACTCAAAACATCTCATAATAAGAATTTTAATTATTAAATTCCTATTTTAATAACTAATAAAAATTCGGGTTGTCACATCATTCCCTCCTTACAAGGATTCCGTCCTCGGAATCACCGAAACCCTACCTTACTCAGGTTTTCACCAAACTCTTTTCAAAATTTATCATCGAATATCTTCAACGCATTACCTTAATATAAGTTTAATATTTCTTACTACATTCATTTCTTCAACAACTTCTAGGTTTTATTTCATAACTTTTACTTAGACTCAATTATATTTGAGTATTACATATTCTTTAACCAATTCATATCCTTTTATAATGATCGTTATCATGAACACTCGGGATATTACATTTCACCCTTTCTTCTAAGAGTTTCGTCCTCAAAATTTTATTTATTAATCTTTATTTATTCAATCTATAAAAATAGATTTTTACGTTAATACTTTATTCATTCATTAGATTCTACAACCAAATTCTTTCTCTAAGGATCTTTCTAAGATCATCATATTCCTCACCTCTTCCTCTTCTAAGAGTTTTACATTTCTCTACTTTCTGGAGTTTCAATTCTTTCTTGAAATTATTATGTTTTGCTAAATTTTCTCATCCTTTCCACTTTCACCTTTCAGAATAATAAGAATCTTCCACAATTGCTCAATAATTGGGAAGCGATATGAATAATAGGAATTTAAAAGATTTCAAATCATGCTGAGGGTCATAAGACATTGAATTACGTCCCCATGTTATCAAGTATATCTCGACTTGAACCTTTAACAGTCATAAGACTATATGGACCTCTGTACTTAGGGTGTAAAGCCCTTTGTACAATGTATTATGCACAAACATTTCAGTGCAAAGTGTAAACTAAGCGTAACCTCTAATAAAAGAGTTGTTCATCTTAGAATTTAGAGTGCAAGCATTCAATTGAGGGTCTAATGACCACGAACCATGTCCACAGTTATAAGTAATCTTTCAACTTTAACTTTAACAGTTATAAGACTATAAGGACTGTACGTACTTAGGGGATCAATCCTTCATACAATGTATTGTGCACAAACATTTCAGTGCAAAGTATAAACTAAGTGTAACCCATAATAATAGGGTTGTTCGTCTCAGCTTTTCAACATCTGAATTCGCACCAAAATAATTTGGTTCTAGAAGATTTCAAAGAACACTTTGAATTTCATAAAATGTTGGTCTAGCTGAATCAAATAGCTTAGACTCATATCAATAATTCAATTTCAATCGAAACATGTATGGCCAAACCCTGTAGGCAATTAACTATCTTTAAAATTCTAAAAATAATTTTATGATGTCATGATATTGTACTGTGTTTACAGCCCATTTAAGGATTCCGTCATTTTGTGACTTTGTCATACTACATCATACCATAGTGGGCTGACGATCCTTAGATCACATCCAACACTAAGTAATTCTGCATTGATAACTCCATTAATTTTATCATCTGTGCACCAGGTTACATGATGCATTAATGATATAAAATATATTTTGATGTTTTCAAATCATTTTCGTCTAGCCGAAACAATTAGTATAGACTATTCTTTAAACAGTTCAAAATTCTTTGAAAATCAGTTTTAGTGATATCATATCTCAACAGGTAACGATGTGTCAGTGTCCCGAAGTCCACACATACACATTTGTCACCATGCGTTGAGAATAAAAATTCATTTTTAAAAGGCACATAGTGCGAATTTAGCTTGATGTCAAAAATTTTGAAGTCTAGCATAGCTAGAAGATTTGGAATACCTGTGCTTACACCATCAACTCCACTTTCTATAATGATCCATTGCTTAATAAGTCTATATATTCCTATCCTCCTCAATACTCCATTCACACTTATTATACCCCAATTCATCAAACTAACCGCGCATTGGAAGTTCAGGACATGCCACAATAATATGAGTTTAAGAACTTATCCTAGTCAGACCATCGGCGTCCATTCGCTGAGGGATTCAAAACATACCATATTATTATGAGTCACGAACTTACCATATGCATTAGATTTAAGAACCGCACCTAATCCTAATAATATCTAACTAATCTTAGTAGTTTCTAACTATCAAATATACACATGAGAAAAGAATCACCTTTCCACCACATATACAATGATAGCGCGACACCAATATTCCAATGATTATCAATGTTATAAACTAAGTGCAATCACAAAACCCTCGCCCATACCAAGATTTGTACAACTCAACCATCACATAAGTCCTCAATTGAAATCCCACCTAACTCTATCTTACCCTTAACTTGCTCTTTGCTCGATACGAATTTCTCGTATCACATCATTTATAACTCCTTGTGAGTTTATCTCGTACTGTTTCATAGTACAACATCTTCATAAAATCAAGCTATAATCATTCAAACATTACAGACCATCTTTCTTTTATAACTTAAATAGATCACGTCGTGATCTTATTCTATAATCATCTCCCTTAAAATTCTTTTCTTAACTCGTGATCGTTTTGTTTTACGATCCCCTTTCTTTCCTTTTATTTACGACATTATTCGTTATCTTTGCTATTGGAGTTAGGAAACTCCCATTTCTTATCTACATATCTTTTTAAGATCCTTCTTTGAATCTTCTTGTTTATATAACAATTCTTGCTTTAAGAATTTCCAACTTCATTTATATCGTTCAACATTTTATTCAAGTTCTACATTTTCATCATACGTATCAATTTCTATACTTGGTACACATCGAGTCTCTAACAGTTTTAATATGGTAAGCTGAGTGGTTTCCCACAAACAACCAACAAACTAGGTTCCGAGTTGCTAGTTCGTATATACCTCCGCTCTATGAAGGAATCGTTTAGGCCAGATACCATACATCAACTACTAAAGAGTACAATTGCACCATACTTGAATATAACTCTCTATTCTTAACTTCTTTATCATTCTCTTCTTATAGACATTGTCTATTTATTATCATCTCACATCCTTATTATTGGAGTTGGCTAACCCCATAACTCTGCGAGATTCTTCTTTGAATCCTCTCACGCATGTTTTAGTCCCTTCTCTATACGTTTCATAAATTACTTCTTATGTTCAAACTATATCTGAGATTATTCTTTCATTATCTTCACATCTCTCTTCTCTAAGGTTATAACATACAGTACTCCTACCTAAGATTTATAACTGACAACTTTGATACCAACTGTAACGACCCCAAAATTCATACAATTTAATTATTAACTTCGGTCGTTAATAACACATCTACCTTCTGATTTTACATCATTATTCGATATTAAACTTTATATAATGCGGAATAATTTAAACTTTCATGTTTTTTTACTTTAATTCCCTGAATCAAAACCTTTATTATCTACATGTCTTTGAATCAATCTTATTTTATGATTCATTTTATCACTGTTATTATAAAATTTTACATTTCAATTCGATAATCTTTACATATCAGATAGCTCTAACATTAGCTTTACAACTCAACATAAAACTATACATCATAAAATATTTAATACATCTCATGAATCTTAATCATGTTATAAAGAAATAACAACTTTAGCTAAAATATTAATCTTCGTATATTTTTGATCCACGTTGTTCGAGTAGCACATAATAGCATGCTCATCATATATCTCATAAACATTGGACTAACATAACATACATATTACAGTTTATATAACAAGTATAAAGATATATAAAGATTGAGTTCCTTACTCAATCAACATGTTTTACTCAATTAATGTAGTCATAAGTCGACTTTAACATTTCATACATTCAACATATATATAACATATCATGCTCTTTGCAGTAAAGATTTAAAATAATCAAATTCACATCACAAATAGGAACTGAAAGAATTGTCTGATTCGTAGTTTATGAACTACGACTTAACTACTTATCACTTATCTGCACTTCGTGTATGCCTACACAGTTATATCATTATTCACATTAACTATTAGTCACATAGTAACGCATAGTAGCTATAGTATAAATTTGACTCTACATCTCATAACCCTTTTTATTAATCAATACACAATGTACTAACATCCTTTTTCCAACATAACACTCATTTTTAGTTAAAACTTGTTATTTCGGTACAAATCTTACATTACTATTTATATTTCAGAAATTCCAAGTGTTGTCTTCACAACACTTGTCTAACATTCATTGTATAAACTAAGTTATTACATAATGCGTTCGTAACCTACTGATCACTTTTACAACTTTGAATTCATAATTCATATAACACAACTCTATTTTAGCCTTGTTGTTACATGTTGGACACATTATCCTATCATTAATCTAAGTTAAATTGAATACCCAAAGTTTGCATAATTAACAGACTTCACTGTCTGTGGCAGGGTATTGGCGCGGCCGCGCCAGTTTTACACTGGCTTGAGGCGCGCCCGCGCGGCAGCTGTGCGCTCGCGACAAAGGGTTGCGCGCCCGCGCGACACACCTGTTCCATTTTTTTCAGAACGGAGCTACGACACTTTTCTTAAGCCAACTATGACGAATTTCACCCACCAAACAATAATAATAACATGTACAAATGGTATAGAACTATCATAAACATGTTTGTGAACATATTCCACCAGTTAAAACAATTTAACAACAATTTAAGCTAGGTTAATTTCTCAAATTTCATGTTTTTCATATAAAACTCAATTTTTAACATCCTTCACGAAAATCAACACTGTGATTTCAATTCTTGTTCAAATTACTTCGTTCAAATTACGTTTTCTTTGTTTCTTAACGAACTAACATACTCAAGCCTCAATTTGCAGATTAATATACGAATTGACCACTAAAATTGGTACTTTTACAAGCTATATGAAAATATACATAAAAACATACACTATAGTTACTTTTCCTACTTTTTAAACGAAATTAGCATAACAAATTTCTTGTTTATATACACTAAAACCTCACCAACATAAATAATCCCCATAATACATTTGTATACCAAAAATTCAAAAATATGGAATTAACATAATATAAAAATTGTTGCCGCGAAGCATATATATATATATATATATATATATATATATATATATATATATATATATATATATATATGCTTAATATCAAAGTTCTGAATAATACCATCAATTAACTTGAACAATCTTTGCGAACACCACATAAATTGCTTGAAAACTCATAAATTTCTCTTAATCTCTCTCAAATTCTCTCAACTCCTCTGAAACTTTTCTTTCTTCTTTGAATATCAAACTAGGCCTAACAACACTAAGCGTGAGCAGGAAATAAAACTGATAAGGTTAGCCATAATACGTATACTAAATAAATTAGCAGTTACAAAGTAATAACAAATATCGGTTATAATTAAATTTTATATTTTATTTAATTTTTTGATTTATTATAATTATTATAATAAAATTCAAAAGTCAAAAATCCAAAATTCATAAGGCTTTGTTTGGCAAAAACTCTTAAAAAAAATTAAATACTTAATATCCTTAAGCCTTGTTTGGCAAAATTAATTTAAACTCCTTTAATTTTAATAAACAATTTAGTTTATAATTTATAATCACATATTATTTATTTGGATTTTCATATCTAACATTAATCAAATAAATTAATTACACATACTCTATTTAAAATAAATACTCCACTAAAATAAATATCACAAAATTATAATCTCATTATAATTTTTATTTAATAACTTATCATGCCATCTTGAATTATTAAATTAAAATAACAATATAACATCTCATGTTATATTACAATTCTCTAAATTATAAATTAATTTAATTTAGAATATTATCTAGTCATAAATATTTACTAATAATAACCACATCAATAAAATATTTATTTCATTTAATAAATATTTTAAATTACAATTACTAAAATCTTGGATTGTCACAGATAACCTAAATGGCATCAAAACCTTTCTGCGTGACTGGAAGTCCCACCACGAAGTCCATCGTAATGTGCTCCCATTTCCACTCTGGTATTTTCAATGATTGAAGTAGACCACTCGGCCTCTGGTGCTCTGCTTTGACCCGTTGGCAATTAAGACATCTATTGACGCACTCCGCGACTTCTCATTTTAGATTAGGCCACCAAAAATGTTGTCTCAAATCTCGGTACATCTTTGTGCCTCCTAGATGAACGGAATACGTCGTATTTTGTGCCTCGTGCATAATTTCTTTCCTCAACTAGGTTACCGCTGGCACCGCACCGACACTCTCCCTTCGAATCTCAAAATACCGTCCGTATCTGTTTTGAATCTCTCTTCTTCATTTTTCGAGATCCTCTTCCTGATTTTCTCGCACTCTTCATCCTTCGCTTGTGAATCCTGTACTTTGTCCAACAAGGTTGGATGAGCTTCCACTGCAAATAATTAAATTAGTTAAATTAGTTAAAGTTGTTGTTAAATTGTTCTAAGTGGTTGAATATGTGAGGAATTATGTTTGTGTTAGTTCTATACCAATTGTCTATGTTAATATCATTGTTTTGTGGGTGAAATTCGTGCCAGTTGGCTTAAGAACACTGTCGAAATCACGTTCTGCAAAACTAAAACAGGTGCGTAGCGCGGGCGAGCGGGCTCTTGGCGCAGTTGCGCCGAAAACCAAGGCAAAACTGGCTCGACCGCGCCAGTAGCCAGCCAGAGATAGTGAAGTCTGCTATTTTTGCAGACCTTAGATACAATTATAACTTAGTTTAATGATGTGTTAATGTAATAAACATGTAATATGGAGGTTAAAATAGAATTGTGTTATGTCATTGATAATTTCAAAGTTGTAAATAGATTAGTAGATTAGGAAAGCGATATGTTAGGATTTAAGGTACACAATGAATAGTGAATGGGTGTTATGAAGCTAACACTTGTCGTTTCTGAGATGAACATTATAAGATATGGAAGGTGATTAATATAAAACCAATGAGTCCTAGGAAGACTTAAACACTTGATTAAACTTCAAGTTCGATTAAGGAGAAACGTGGTATTGATTAATAAGAGTTGAAAATGTGATTTGGATGCTAAAAGTCATATGTATGTGTTAATGAGTTGTCATATTCGTGTTATGTGGTTTATTAATATGGTTAGACCTTAAACTAAAGGTTATAACTTAACTAAGATGAGAAATGAATATAAGAGGTTAATGTATATGTAGCTAATTGATGTGAAAATCCTAATGGTATGTGTAGGATATTGAAGTACGTGAGTTGTAATTGTATAGCTTACGCAAGAGGCAAGTTCTCTAACCTTTGCTACTTTATTATTCTGCAAGGTTACTTTTCATTGTCATGTTATATTTATCCAAGTTCTCTATCTCTAATCTCTTGTTGAGCAATTTATTGTTATGCAAGTTCCTTAACCCTCATTTATTGTTGAGCAAATTAATTAATCTTTGATTCTTTATTCCAAACGAGATTACTTTGGTTGTTCAATGTCTGTAATTTTATTGTAAGAAATGTGTTTATTCAGCTACTAATAACTGTTGTTTGATCTCCATTCTCCAATGTTATTGTACAATCTTACATTATTATTTCGAACTCTAAGTTGCCTAGCGATTCTTTACTAATTCAACTAATCCTTAGTTGATGAATGTTCTAAACTCTAAATTACCCTTGAAGTAACCCAAAACAAACTTCCTTTGGTTCGGAACATGATAATCTAAGCTAAGATGAACAACCCTATATTAGTGGATTATTTTAGAGCTACGCAATAGCGTTAAAATGTTTGCACAATACATAGTACAAAGGGTTGATCACTTGGAGTACGGGATGATGGTCTATATAGTAGTTTAGACTATTAAGGGTTACAGTAGAAACACATGTTAACCTAGGACATAGATGATAATTATAGTCTTTTAGACTGTTAAAGGTTAAAGTAGAAATACTTTAAAACCTAGAGTATAGTCCGTGGTCTTGTGACCCTCAGTGTGTTCTTTGATGTTGATATCTATTGTTAACTTAACCGTTCATTATTCCTTTGAACTCGTAGCTTTTGAATTAAAGTTTATTGTTCCGGTAAGAATATTTTACCATTGAAAGTTCAATTAATTGTTTTTCATAAAATGTTATTGTATACTATTCTTTTTGTGGGCAACTGTTTGCTCACTCTTGCACCAAAACAAAGCAGATGAAGTTAAGAAGTTTGAAGAGGTTTCTACAAGCAAGGGCAAGGGCACGGTGCTTGATTACAGAACGTTTAATTTACCTTTTATTTATGAAGCTCATGTAATAGTTTTAATTATGGTTATGCTTTAATATTCTGCTGATGATTGTAATAAAGGTTAGATGACCTGGGATTTATTTTAGATTATATAACCCTTTAATGGGAGATTGATTGTTTAAACTTTTGAGTTTAATTATATCCTTTGTTTATGGGTAGTCAGTTATGATTTAATTGGATAGTGAACACCAAATCTGTGGGATTAAAGTGCCCAGATTTGAGGGTGTCACAAGTTGGTATCAAAGCTTTAGGTTATGAACCTTAGGTGGGCTATAACCTTGTAGGAGATCAAAAACATAGAGGTGATAAACTCTCATCGAGTTCTAAGGAATGAATTGAGGGAAATTCATTGAAGATAAAATGATAAAAGGCTTTATGTGCTTATGTGTTAATGACTTTTGTGCACGCGAGTACTTAGGAGTAGCGAGTATTATACATATCAAGTTGTGGGGTTGTTAAAACTTTGTTGTCGGAATGACTGACCAAGGATGGTAAGGATTAGGAGCCTTAGAAGTTTGCATAGTCTGTGTATGGTTGGTATTGGGGAAAGCCGTACCCATTGATTTCTGTTGTAGACCTTGGGTATAGGCTTGAGTTTGAACGAGAGGATAAATTTGGGGTGATAAAGGAGACGGATGAGTACGAGGAGGGGGAATTCCTCAAATGAGGTGTATGGTGATAACATTAAGTTATAAAAGAGGGTCAAAAAATTAGAAGGTCTAGCCGTAAAGCACCAAGCCATATTAGCGCAAAAAGATGTTGTGACTCAAGACTACACTGCACAACTTGCAGATGTAGAGCGGATATTAGCTCAGTCAGAATACTAAAAAGGATAGTTATTAGCTAGGAATGAGATTGCGCAAGAATGACTGGGGAAAAAAATAAGCAAAGCGTGCTAGAGCTGAAGTCGCATGGGTGAAGGCTTTTAAACGCATAGATCATGTTGAAGACAAGTTGAAGAAGGCCAAGTGAATGATGGAACTTAGAATGTAGTATTCTACTTTCTGTATATGTTGAGATTTATCTTTGGTATGTGATGGATCGTCAATGATTTATATCATGGAGCAAGAGTGCAATAAAGTTGTATAATGTGGAACGTTCTTGTAGATTTCAAGAAAAACATTAAGATTATATATAAATCACGATGAAAATTAATAAGCTGTGTATCCTGACTTTTGAAATAAATAATGGGATATGATGAAGTAATCCTAGAATTTTATTATTACAAGATAAATAATATAAATAGCAGTGAGGCTATTTCGTGATGTGGTGATGGAATAAATGAATAAAGACATCATTGTTTATTGAGATATATTATGTGTTGTGTATAAGTGGTTGAGATAAGTTTGAAAATTTTAATGCGAGAATGAACGATGATCTAATGGTGCAAGTTTTAAATAGTAAAATGCCACCTAGAAGAAGACAGCAGCGTTAACAGAACCCCAAGGAATATGCATACAATAGGGAAGCTAACGCAAATCCGATGCCACAATTGGTGAATTTTTTTGGTGGGACCACTAGCAAATCAACTGAATTTCTGGCTTATAATCAAATACAACAGGGTTGGAGAGAACGATTGATATAGACGGGGAATGTAATATGCTTGCATAAAATCAAGAGCAGAGGGGAAAGAAGAGTGAAGATGATAAGGTGGATGATAGTCATACAGGTAATGCTCGAAAAAGAAATTGGAACAAAGGTATTGACGCTGAAAATTAGCAAGAGAATGAAAAGAAGAAAGTGGTGGCGTGTAGAAACTGCAGAAAGAAACATGTAGGTGTTTGTTTGAAGGGAAAGAGGGTGTGCTGTAATTGTGGCTCGAAGGGTCACATTGCACCAAAATGTTCAAGACCAAGGAAGGGAGCCTGCCTCACGTGTGGATCGAAAGAGCACTTGGCTCGAGGATGCCCAAAGAAAGCGGTAGGAAAAGCAAGTGGAAGCAAATGGGGCAGTGGAAAACTGGTTATTGTAGAATCAGCTCCGCCGAGTTGACCAACCGAACAATCAACCAACATGACGATACAGGGTGCAATGCAAGGTATGGTTCCGATCAGTTATTTATATGACTGCATGTTATTGAATTCAAGTGTCTCTTGTTAATGTATGTCTGATGAATTTTCTTAGAAACTAAATTCGATTCGGGAAGAGTTAGACTATTTTCTAAATATAGAAAATGTGAATAATGATTCCTTTTAAGTTGATGTGTAGAATTTTTGTATTGGTATTAAAGGCCACGTGATGTCAATGGATTTATTTTCGATTTGATTTATGAGACTCTGAGGAAGTCAAAGGTAGTATTTTATTCCTTTAGTTGAAAACGTCTGTACGATAAAGTTATCTATCGATGTTGTACATCAAGAAGTTATTAAGAAAATATTGTGTGGGATACGCGAAGTTCAAGATAACCACTTCGTTAGTTAAATAGACGAGGAAATCAGTGAAATTTATATGGGCCGGAAATTATGAAGTGAATTCTCAGAATTGAAGAAGAATTTAGTATGACACCTATGTTGTCTCTACTAGATCGTACAGAAAACTTTGTGTTGTATAGCGATGCATCGTGTAATATACAAGACTGTGTGTTTAGGTAGAACGATAGGGTCATTTTATATGCATCGCGTTAGTTAAAATTTTTATGAGAAAAGGTGTCCGACTCACGATTCGGAACTAGAGCTAATAGTGGTTACTCTGAGGATTTAACGATATTACTTTTGGGTAGTAGTGTGAGATATAAAAAGACCATAAGTGTCTAAACCATATTCTCATATAGGGATATTTAAGCATGCATTGAAGTGATAGTTGGAGTTGATCAAGGATTGTGAATGCAAAATCCTAAATGATTATGGTTGCCAACGTCTTAAGAAAAGGGTAGGAGTTATTTTTATTAACTATTCAAGATAGGTTCATAATAGAAATGACAAATTTGTGGTAGGAGGTAAGATATAGGGAAAAAATCAGAGGAGAAGCTGTTCAGATGAAAAACCGTGCAACTTTGCTAGACAGAGTAAAGGAAGAGTAGCTCCAAGATGAGGGTGTCAAATTCAAAATCGATACTGAAGGATAGTTGAAAGTAGACGGAAGAAACTAGGTTTCGCTAATACCAGGAATTGAAAATAAAGTTTTACATAAAATTTATATATTGAATGAACTAGGAAGCACGAAAATATATATTGCCTTCGATAATACTATTGGTGGCAAAATATGGTGGTAGTTTTATGGTATGTCAAAGTTAGCATATTACCTATCGATCAGTGTGCAAAGTTATATGTTAACGAAATTATTTGAAGACACGGTATTTCAGTGTCAATTGTGTTGAACCGAGATTCACGATTTACATTGAATTTTTAGAAAGGTTTACAAGAACGTATGGAACGCAATTAGAAATAAATATGTCATATCGTTTGTAAATCAATTGCCAAAACTAAAAGAAAATCCAGACATCGGAAGGCGTGCTAAGCACACGAGAAGTTTTTGATAATGTCATACGAGGAATCCGCATTGAGTAAGTTATGGGCAAGTTAAGAATAAGTTAAGAGTAAGGTAATGCTAGGTGGGTTTTCAATTGAGGACTCATATGGTAACTAAGTCGTACAAACCTTTGTATGGGTAGAGGTTTTGTGCATATACTTGGTTTATCACATTGATAATCATTGGAATATCGGTATCGCGCTATCCACGTATATGTGGTGGAAAGGTGATTCTTTTCTCATGTATATATTTGATAGTTAGATGATATTAAGATTAGGTTCGGTTCTAAAAACTAAAGAATATGGTAAGTTCGTGACTCATACTCATATGGTATGTTTTGAACCCCTCAGCGAATGGACGCCTATGGTCTGACTAGGATAAGTTACTAAACTCATATGGTTATGGCAAGTTTCTGAATTTTCAAAGTGTGGTAAGTTTGATGAACTATATTAGGTATAATACGGTTATGGTATAGGAAGCATTTATGAAGTTGAAAAGATGGTTTTGAGGTTGCCCTACCTCTACAGTTAGAGCGCATTCGTAATGTTTTCATGTTTTGTTAATATAATTGAACAAGCCCGACTGCAATCATGTGATCAAGTACGAACCGTTATAGTTGTCCTACTAGGAAATTACTATTCAGATAGTCGACAGAAAAGAACGAATGCTCAGGGATAAAGTGATACCTTCTGTAAAGGTGATATGGAGGAACCACAACGTCGAAGAGGCTACGTGGGAACTCGAATTACCCTGAGTTATTTGTTTAGTCTATGTCTTCGATTATGGAGACAAAATCTTTGTAAAGAGGGAAGAATGTGACGATTTGATTGTTTGAGTTGTGATTCTGGAGACAGAATCCTTGTAAGAAGGGAAGGATGTAACAATCCAAAATTTTAAATTGTAATATTAAATATTTATTGAATTATATAAATATTTATTTGATGTGTTTATTGTTAAAATTGATGAAATAAATATTTTATTAATGTGATTATTATTAGTAAATATTTATGAATTAAATTTATTAGATAATATTCCAAATTAAATTAATTTATAATTTAGAGAGTTGTAATATAACATGAGATGTTATATTGTTGTTTTAACTTAATAATTTAAATTGGTGTGTTAAATTATTAAATGAAATTATAATTTTGTGATAATTGTTTAAGTGGAATATTTATTTAAAATATGGTATGTATAATTAATTTATTTGATTAATGTTGGATATAGAAATCCAAATTAATAATATGTAATTATAAATTATAACGTAAATTATTTATTAAAATAATTAAAGTAGTTTTAAATTAATTTAACCCAAACAAGGCTTAAAATATTAAGTCTTTATTTTAAAGACTTTTTGCCAAACAAAGCCTTAAGGCTTTTTGATTTTTAATTTTAAATTATAATAATATAAATAAAATATAAATAATATATGTTAAATATGTTATAACTGACATGTAATTATTATTATATTAAGTATATGGCAATTTCGTACGTTTGGGTTGTAGGCGTCGGGTGTATTTGGTTATACGTGAAAAATAATTGGCTTAAGCCTAATAAAAGATAAGGAAAGAAAAAGGTTTTCAAAGAAGAATTTGAGAGAGTTTAAGAGAGAAAAGGCTGGGATTTCAAAGCAAGTTCTGAGTGTTCAAGCGATTCTCAGTGAAAGGATTTCCAAAGCAACAAAAGGTATTTCTCTAAAAATTTTATATCTTATATATGAATATATATGAGTTTTACGGCATGAAGCTTCAAACTCTTTGAATTCAATTTTTTTTTGAATTCCTGTTATACAACTTATTATGGTGATTGTATGTGTTTGAGATGCTAGAGTTTATGTTTAAACAAGGAATTTGTATGCTAATTACAGTTAAAAGTAGAAAAATAATGGCAGTGTTTATATTTTTTCATATGGCTTGTAAAAGTACAAATTTTAGTGGTCAATTTGTATGTTAATCTGCGAATTGTGTTTTGATTATGCTAGTCCATTAAGAAACGAAGAGAACGTAGTTTTAATGAAGTGATTTGGACAAGAATATTGATCACAATGATGATTTCTATAAAGGATGTCAAAAATTGAGTTTTTATATGAAAACATGAAATTTAAGGAATTAAATTAGTTAAAGTTGTTGTTAAATTGTTCTAAGTGGTTGAATATGTGAGGAATCATGTTTGTGTTAGTTCTATACCAATTGTCTATGTTAATATCATTGTTTTGTGGGTGAAATTCGTGTTAGTTGGCTTAAGAAAAGTGCCGAAATCACGTTCTGTAAAACTGAAACTGGTGCGTAGCGCGGGCGCGCTGGAAACCAAGGCAAAACTGGCGCGACCGCGCCAGTAGCCAGCCAGAGATAGTGAAGCCTGCTATTTCTGCAGACCTTAGATACCATTATAACTTAGTTTAATGATGTGTTAATGTAATAAACATGTAATATGGAGGTTAAAATAAAACTGTGTCATGACATTGATAATTTCAAAGTTGTAAATAGATTAGTAGATTAGGAAAGCGATATGTTAGGATTTAAGGTACACAATGAATAATGAATGGGTGTTATGAAGCTAACACTTGTGGTTATTGAGATGAACATTATAAGACATGGAAGGTGATTAATATAAAACCAATGAGTCCTAGGAAGACTTAAACACTTGTTTAAACTTTAAGTTCGATTAAGGAGAATTGTAGTATTGATTAATAAGAGTTGAAAATGTGATTTGGATGCTAAAAGTCTTATGTATGTGTTAGTGAGTTTTCAGATTCGTGTTATGTGGTTTATTAATATGGTTAGACCTTAAACTAGAGGTTATAACTTAACTAAGATGAGAAATGAATCTAAGAGGTTAATGTATATGTAGCTAATTGATGTGACAATCCTAATGGTATGTGTAGGATATTGAAGTACGTGAGTTGAAATTGTATAGCTTACGCAAGAGGCAAGTTCTCTACCCTTTACTACTTTATTATTCAGCAAGGTTGCTTTTCACTGTCATGTTATACTTATGTAAGTTCTCTATCTCTAATCTCTTGTTGAGCAATTTATTATTATGCAAGTTCCTTAACCCTCATTTATTGTTGAGCAAGTTAATTAATCTTTGTTTCTTTATTACAAATGAGATTACTTTGGTTATTCAATGTCTGTAATTTTATTGTAAGAAATGTTTTTATTCAGCTACTAATAACTATTGTTTGATCTCCATTCTCCAATGTTATTGTACAATCTTACGTTATTGTACCGAACTCTAAGTTGCCTTGCAATTCTTTACTAATTCAACTAATCCTTAGTTGATGAACGTTCTAAACTCTAAATTACCATTGAAGTAACCCAAACCAAACTTCCTTTGGTTCAGAACCTGATAATCTAAGCTAAGATGAACAACCTTATATTAGGGGATTATTTTAGAGCTACGCAATAGCTTTAAAATATTTGCACAATACATAGTACAAAGGGCTGATCACCTAGAATACGGGATGATGGTCCATATAGTCGTTTAGACTGTTAAAGGTTATAGTAGAAACACCTGTTAACCTAGGACATAGATGATAATTATAGTCTTTTAGACTGTTAAAGGTTAAAGTAGAAATACTTGAAAACCTAGAGTATAGTTCGTGGTCTTGTGACCCTCAGTGTATTCTTTGATGTGGATATCTATTGTTAACTTAACCGTTCATTATTCCTTTAAACTCGTAGCTTTTAAATTAAAGTTTATTATTCCGGTAAGAGTATTTTACCATTGAAAGTTTAGTTAATTATTATTCATAAAATGTTATTGTATACTATTCTTCTTGTAGGCAATTGTTTGCTCACTCTTGCACCAAAACAATGCAGATAAAGTTAAGAAGTTTGAAGAGTTTTCTACAAGCAAGGGCAAGAGCACGATGCTTGATTAGACGACGTTTAATTTACCTTTTATTTATGAAGCTTATGTAATAGTTTTAATTATGGTTATGCTTTAATATTCTGCTGCTGATTATAATAAAGGTTAGATGACCTGGGATTTATTTTAGATTATATAACCCTTTAATGGGAGATTGATTGTTTAAGCTTTTGAGTTTAATTATATCCTTTGTTTATGGGTAGTTAGTTATGATTTAATTGGATAGTGAACACCAAATCTGTGGGATTAAAGTGCCCGGATTTGGGGGTGTCATACACACTAGTTCGAATGTAACCTTTATCTAGTAACTCTTGCAGTTGTATCATCAATTCTTTCATTTCTACTAGCGCCATACGATATGGAGCTTTCGAAATAGGTGTTGTTCCCGGTGCTATGTCTATTACGAAATCGATTTCTCTGTCTGGCAGAAGACCAGGCAGATCATTTGGAAATACGTCTTGGAAATCTTTGACTACCGATATATTTTTCATTTCTACTCCCCTCTTCTGAGTATCCACTATATAGGCTAGATAACCTACACATCCTTTCTTTAACAATTTCTTAGCCTGCATCATTGTAAAGTAACACGATTGCTTAAGCGATGAGCTACTATAAAAAACTACCTTAGACCGATTTGGAGTCTCAAGGTTCACACTTTTCTTTTGACAATCGATTATCACAACGTGGCTGGATAACCAATCCATTCCCAATATTACGTCAAACTCTCCCAATCTCATCGAAATCAAGTATACTCTTAGTTCATGATCTCTAACGTTTGTGCTACAATTTCTGTAAACATATTCTACGGGGATTACTACATTATTCGTAACTTCTATGTTAAAAGGATTTCCTAATCGTTCTCGGGGTAAATTAAGTCGACTGGCAAATTCATCAGATACAAAAGAACAGGTTGCACCCGAATAATGCATTTTTATCTTTGATTGGGATAATACCTGACACCACATCCTTCGCAGCTACTGCGTCCTGGATAGTCATTTTAAAGATCCTAGCAGTTGGGCGGTTGGATTGCGTCAATCCTCCAATCATCAGTTTACTGCCTCCCCCTTGCTGGCCATTTCCTCCGTCACTCCCTTTCTTCTGGCAGTCCTTAATCAGGTGGTCTGTCGAGCCACAAGTGAACCAACCCTTAACCTTCTTGAGCTTTGGGCAGTTAGGTGAAATATGCCCTTCCTGGCCACAGTTGTAGCAAGTACTACGCCCCTTCCGTCACTCGTCCTGGTGATTCTTCCCACAATTCGATCATCCCTCTGCCCTCTTCTTAAAACCTACATGAAAATTCCCCATTTGAATGTTGTAGTTTTTGTTGTTGTTGTTATTCTCTCATTCCCTCTTTCCTATATTACTTCCCTCGCTGCTGCTTCCTCCACGGCTTTCTCCTCCCATGTTCTTACCCTTCTTTTCCTTATTATACAAACTTAAAGCTTCACTACCTCGCTCTACAATAATAGCCTTCTCCAGCAACATTGCAAATGAATCGATCTGAAAAACCGACACCTTGTTGAAGAACTAAGGTTTTAGTCCCTGCTCAAAACATCTAGGTTTCCTATCTTCATCCCCTACCTAGTGTTCTGCAAACCGGGCTAGCTCTATGACACCCCCAAATTCGGGTACTTCATTTCCACCGAATTTGGTGCTCACTATCAAAATAATTACATCTAACTACCCATAATAAAGGATAAAACATCAATTAATTTAAACAATAATCTTTCCCATTAAAGGGTTACATCATCTCATAAACAATCCCAGGTAATCTAACCGTAAATTATTACATAAGTTTGCAGAATACATCATAAAGGAAAATAAGTCTTATAACATAATGCATTTAGATAAATTCTAATAATTCTTCAACACTTGGACATCTTTCCCTTTCCTTTGCTAGTAGATGGCTCATCGACTCTTTCAACTTTAGATGTAGTGTTAATTGCAAGAGTGAGCAAACAATTGCTCACTGATATATAAAGAGTAGTAATAATAACCATATGAGAATGAACAACGAAAACTGAATAATAATGAACTTGTTCTACGAATCAAAAATAGAAAACAAGTTCGAACTTTAATATCTGAGGGTCTGAAGACCACGAACTATGTCCCCGGTGATTAGGTATTACTACCCCAACCTTAACAGTCATTTAAACTATACAGACCCTGCTTAACATACTTAGAGGGGTCAGCCCTTTGTACCATGCATTGTGCATAAACATCTAAACGTTAACACGTACAAAATCCCCTATGTTAGGGTTGTTTGTCTCTGCTTGAATTTAGAATTTCCGCACTAAAGAAATTTTAGCTCGGAACTAGCTTATCAATGGTTCTAGAATTTTAGAACACTATTCATCATAGGTTAGTTCAATCAATAAGAGTTCGCTAACTATTTAATGGTTCAACACGATAATATAGAATTGAACATGATTAATTAAGTCAAAGTTTGAGTGATGACAATATACATTGGAACAGACATGGTATATATATGCAAAGTACTATATTAAAAAGAGTTAGAATAGTCTAATTTGAATCAATGTTTTAAAACAGTATATGCTTTGAATAGCAATAACAAGAAATAGGAATGTGCAACTCGCTCGATATAATGAATTAGGTTACAAGAGCATATTCAACCATACATAAGATAAAATCAATAGACTTGCTCAACTTTAGTATAGGATTTGCATAACGATAATTTAGAACTAGAAAGCTTGCTTGACAATAACAAATATCGAATTTATGAAACTTGCATTTGCTATAAAGAGAATGAAGTTAGAGAACTTGCCTTGTATGTAAACTACACAAATAATAATAATAAACGTTTTCCAATTACCCTACTTATGCCATTAGGATCACAATACCAATTAGTTATATTAACATCAATTTCATTTTAATCATGTCTATAATCCTCAACTTAGGACTTGATTATCCTACTCATTCACGTAACATGAAACTGAATTCTAAATTATATCATAGTATACGTCATGGTGATTGCAAAATAATTCCAATTCAAATGACATCACATTACGAACTTTCACCACTTACTAATTTATAATCTATAGTTTCGGCGTTGTGATTACAACACATTACTACGTCTTGTAGCACGTTTTAGATCTTTACAAATCGTTACAATATGTTAAGTTAACAATTTCCTAGCTATATTGTTAACAGCTCAACTCTAGGTCTGACTGACCATTGGCGCGGTCGCGCCATGTTTCCCTTTGAATCCGGTGCGCCTGCGCGGCAGCGCGCCTGCGCGGCAGCGCGCCCGCGCTAGACACCAGAACCAGTTTTACAATAAAGAAATCAGACTATGTTCTATGGCCAAAAATCACAATTGCACAAAAATTCATGAAACCTAGCAACTAAAACATTGCAATAACATATTTAAGCATGCTACTCTTCATTCTAATTACATAAACATTACATATACACAATTTAAAGAATCAAAATCACAATTTTCTAACTTTCTTTACTTTCAACACTTTTAGCGAATTCGATCGCCACGACTTCGTTTCTTAACTAATTAACACGATTTAAACTACGTCGCTTTCATTTCTTAACATCCTAACATAATCCAACATCAAATTGCAGATTATAACACATATTGGACTATAAATTTTTTACTTAAATCGGCCATATCATATGAACATATCACTATTATTTTAATTCCTTCCAATTTCACGTATTTAATCATCAAATAGCACTCGCATAAGTTAATTAACAGATTATAAACCCTTCATACATGTATATATAACAATCCAACATAACTACCAATAGAAATTTCAACAATAAAAGTTAAGATTAGAGTATGTTATACCTTGATTTAGCAAACTCTTCTCTTAAAATCACCGTGTTTACTTTCTTCTCCAAAACCTCTGCAAGTCTTCTCACCAAACTCTCTCTCTAATCTCTATGTTTCTCTCTTGTAGTTCTATTATCTAGCCTTAGGGAAATATGATGCATAGAATAAACCGAAGCTCCCCACGATCATCAGTTAAAAAAATAATACGTCTATCAGTTATGTTAGGCCAAAAGCCACAAGGCTATGTTTGGCTACACATAAATCCCATACTAGTTTATTTTTATAATATTATATTATATAATTACTTTTGTCACACTTGATTTTAGTTAATTTAAATGACTTTAACTTAATTAATTTAAATAACTTAAAATAGTAAATATAACAATTTCTATTATAATTATATTTATGATTAATAAATAATTATATATCTAATTTAATTAATAAATTAGACTAAAATCTTACTTTGTTTAATTTACATATTTTCTTAAATATTAAACAATTCATTTAATTTAATTATTTTTATTAAATTAAATCCTCAAATAATAAAATTACTATTCATTAATTTAGTTAACATACATACTCAACTAAATTATTACATCACCATTCATCAAATATTTATTTTTCCCAATAAATAAATTATTTAAAATATTTATTTAATCAATAAATATTTAAATTAAATTATAAATTTCTCGATCGTTACATCATTCCCTCCTTAAAAGGATTATGTCCCCAGAATCACAACGCGATAAATTCATTCGTCACATTCTTCCCTCCTTAACAGGATTCTGTCCCCATAATCATTATATAAGATTAAGCAAATAATTGAGGATAATTCTTCATCATATCATCTTCAAGTTCCCACGTAGCTTCTTCAGCATTGTGGTTCCTCCAGATTACCTTAACAGAAGGTATCACTTTATTCCTTAGTACTTGCTCTTTCCTGTCAATAATTTGAACAGGGACTTCTTCATATGTTAAGTCTTTCTCAAATTGTAACGGCTCATACTCTAGAACATGTTTATAATTAGGCTTATATGCCCTTAACACCGATAGATGGGAAATATTATGAATATGCTCCAAATCTGGAGGTAAAGCTACCTCGTATGCCACTACACCAATGCGTCGAAGCACTTCAAAAGGTCCTATAAACCTAGGGCTTAATTTACCCTTCTTGCCAAATCAAATTTTCCCCTTCCAGGGATATACTTTCAAGAACACATAACTATCAACATCGAATTTCCAATTTTGTCGATGTTGATCGGCATATTTCTTCTATCTATCTTGTGCAGCTATCAATCTGGCTCGAATCACCTTGACGATTTCGACGGTTTGTTGTACCAACTCTAGACCTAATAGTTGACGTTCATCTACCTCATCCCAGCATAACGGAGTCCTGTATTTCCTTCCGTATAACGCTTCATAAGGCGGCATGCCAATACTCGTGTGATAACAATTATTATAGGCAAATTCCACCAATGGTAGATGATCATCCCAATTTCCTTTGAAATCCATGATACATGCTCTGAGCATATCTTCTAGAGTTTGGATGGTTCTCTCACTCTGTCCGTCGGTTTGGGGATGGTACATTGTGATCATTCTCAGTTGTGTTCCCAAATATTTTTGTAATCATTTCCATAAATTAGATGTGAAACGTGGTTCTCTATTTGATACAATGGACACAGGTACACCATGTCTTGAAATAATTTCCTTCACGTAAAGTTTTGCCTACTGATCTAGGATGAATCTAATCCTGGTTAGTAAGAAGTATGCCGACTTCGTCAATCGATTAACAATCACACAAACGGTGCCGCAACCTTGTTGAGTCGTTGGAAGACCTACCACAAAATCTATTGTGATATGTTCCCATTTCCATTCTGATATCTCCAACGGTTGCAATAATTCGCTTGGCCTTTGATGTTCAGCTTTAACTTTCTGACACGTTAAGCATTTCACCACACACTCAGCCACATCCTTTTTCATATTTGGCCACCAAAAATGATGTCTAAGATCCTGGTACATTTTCGTACTTGTAGGGTGAATCGAATATCTTGAGTTGTGAGCTTCACCAAGAATTTTCTCTTTAACTTTCGGTACTGGTGGAACCCAAATTCTCCCTTCGAATCGAAGTAACCCTTCCGAATAGATTTTAAATTTACTTTCCTCCCCTTCAGATACTTTCTATTTTATCTTTTCGTAGTCTTCATCCTGAAGTTGTGCATTCCTCACCTTATCTACCAACGTTGAACCGTTTCCTATCTGAAATAACTTTTCGTCGAATTCTGTCGGATATTTAATTTCTAATTTCATTTTTGCCATTTCCGACACTAGCTTTTCCTGAGCAGTCAACATCATTAACTTCTCCCTTCCCTTCATACTTAAAGCATCAGCAACAACATTCGCCTTTCCGGGATGATAGAAAATCTCGCAGTCATAGTCTTTGATCAGCTCTAACCATCTTCTCTGCCTCATATTCAAGTCTTTTTGTGTAAAGATATACTTCAGACATTTATGGTCAGTATATATCTCACACCTCTCTCCATAAAAGATAATGTATCCAAATCTTCAGGGCAAATACCACCGCAGCCAACTCTAAGTCATGAGTCGGAAACCCCTTCTCGTGATCCCTTTAATTGACATGATGCGTATGCAATAACTCTGTCGTTCTATATAAGCACACAACCTAGTCCTTTATGCGGCATCACACAAAATTCCCTGTATCGTTAGGCAATGACAACACAAGTGTCGTACTCAACCTCTTCTTTAATTCGTGAAAACTTTCCTTACACTTCTCCGTCCAAACAAACTTAACCGCTTTCCTGGTTAAATTCGTCAACGGGGTCGCGATCTTGGAAGAGTCTTGAATAAAATGCCTATAGTAACATGCCAATCCTAAGAAACTCCTTACTTTTGATGGTGTCTTCAGCTAATCCCAGTTTATTACAGCTTCCACGTTTGATGGATCTATCGAAATTCCATCCTTATCAATAACGTGCTCGAGAAATTGTACACGTTCCAACCAAAATTCACATTTTGAAAATTTTGCGTATAACTTTTCTTTTCTCAACGTCTCCAACGTCACTCTTAAGTGTTCAACATGTTCCTCCTTGGTTACCAGGATATCATCAATAAACACCACCACAAATTCATCTAAGAATGGTTTAAACACCATGTTCATCAAATCCATGAACGCTGCAGGTGCATTGGTTAACCCAAATGATAAAACCAGAAACTCGTAATGACCATACCGAGTTCTGAATGTCGTCTTCGGAACGTCTTCTGGCCTTACCTTCAGCTGATGATAACCACTCCTCAAGTCTATCTTTGAAAAATATTTTGCTCCCTTCAGTTGATCTAACATGTCATCGATTCTAGGTAATGGATACTTATTTTTAATCGTGACCTTATTCAATTCTAGATAGTCAATGCAGAGCCGCATCGACCCATCCTTCTTTTTAACAAATAACACGGGTGCTCCCAATGGCGATACGCTCGGCTGGATATACTTCTTGTCGAGCAATTCTTGCAATTGCACCATCAACTCTTTCATCTCTACCGGGGCCATTCTATATAGTGCTTTAGATATCGAGCCCGTTCCTAGTACTAAATCAATCATGAGCTCGATTTGTCTATCTGGCAGAAGACCCGACAAATCTTCTAGAAATACGTCTGCAAAATCTCTTATGATCAGTATCTCTTCTAACTTCGCAGTCTTCTTTTGTGTATCAACTATGTAGGCTACGTATCCTACACATCCTTGTCTTAACAACTTCTTGGCTTGCATCACCGATATATAACTTTCTTATCGAGGTGACTTACTGCCATAGAACACAACCTATGATGGAGTCATAAGGTTAACACCTTTTCTTTTGCAATCAGTCACTGCTCCGTGATTGAATAACCAATCCATTCCCAGGATAACATCAAACTCATCCAGTCTAATCGGTATCAAGTCTACCATCATCTCTTGACCCTTAATAACCGCTCTATAATTCTTATATATGAATCTAACAAGAATCAATTCCCTAATCGCAATCTCTATGGTAAAAGGATAATCTAATTCTTCCTGAGGCAAATCTAAGTTCTGGACAAACACATCGGATATAAATGAACAAATAGCACCCGAATCAAATAGTACATAAGCATTAATACCATTAATCAGAATGATATCTAACACCACATCCTTAGACTGAACAGCATCCTGCACGGTCATATTGAAAGTTCTCACAGTAGGTCGGGTTGACTATGTTGGTCCAGTGATAGTCAATGCACCACCACCATTGTTGTTCCGCTTTCCTCCACTTGCACTCCCCGTTGGCTTTTTAGGGCAATCCCGAGCCATGTGATCCTTCAAACTGCAGGTAAAACATGCTCCTTTCTTTGGGCTAAAATAGTTTAGTGCAATGTGACCCTCCTGACCACAGTTGAAACACACCCGATTTCCCTTCAAACATACCCTAGTATGGTTCTTTCCACAAGTAGCACAAGCTTTAAAATTTTCCTTCTGCTAACTTCTTTGTTGTCCTCCTGCAGTCAAATTCTCGTTCCGCTTCCTCTTCTGATTGTTACTTCCAACATTACTTCCACCAACCTTATTTTTATTCTCATTCTTCCTCTTCTTCTGTTCTTAATTGTACTTGGTCAAGGTATCGCTTCCTCCTTCTGTGATAATTGCCTTTTCCAGTACAGCCAAAAATGTATTTAACTAGAACATTGAAACCTTGCTATACAGCCAAGGTTTCAATCCTTATTCGAACCTTCTCGCCTTATGCTCATCTGTATTGACTTGATAATTGGCAACCCTTGCCAACTCATTAAACTTCGCAGCATATTCTGACACCGTCATAGTTCCTTGTTTCAGCTCTAGAAATTTCACCTCCAACTAATTCTAAGAACTCGCTGGAAAGTACATTTCGAAAAAAATCTCTTTAAATCTATCCCACGTTATCACTCCTTATCCCCCACGAACCTTATTTGCTTGCCACAAGTAGCTAGCTTCGAACTTCAGCATGAACGTCGTGAACGCAGTCTTCTAATCTTTGTTAACTCCAACAATATCAAACACCCTCTCCATTTCCATGATCCAAGTTTGGGCTTCCATTGGATTCATAGACCCTTGAAACTCTGGCGGTCCAACCGCTTTGAATTCCTTGAAGGTCGTAACTTGAGCTTGCGATTGATTCGCAAGTGCTCCCGTCAACAAAGTCACCAACTGTTGAACCGAGTTAGCGTTGGCCTCGTTGTTATTGTTAGTAGACCCCTCGGGAGGTGGTTGTTGACGTGGTTGTCTTCTTCTAAGAGGCATTTTCTGTTTAAAATATATGTTAATTAGATCAATATTCATTTCCTTGAATATCCCAAAGTTTAACTTTAAACATTCTAAGATTAAAGCTATAAAACATAACATTTCAAATAAACTTTGATATTTTATTCATTCATAATATTTTTAAAAACACAATAAAGATATCATAAACGCTATTAAAATCCACTTTCCTGAACTAGACAAGTTTCTGGATTACATACTCATACTACCCCTTTATTCATCTCAAAATACGGGATTTAAAATTTTATTTATTCACATAAATAACCACATACTATTATCACTCTTATTCTTTCTATCTATGCATATTAAGACAGTGTAAGGCTTCTCTATGCTCTTCCTCCATAATACGATACGCTGTTCTACGATCCATCACGAACCACGGCGAATCTTCAAACTGAGGTGGGTAATAAAAGACTCGATCATGGGCCCTATCAATCGCAGAATTAAATGGATGATCCATTTCGTTCATTTTGGCCTTCTTCACTTGGACTTTAGCCTCAGTACGGTATGCACGATGAGTCGCCTTCATCCAAGCATCCTCAGCTCTTGCACGCTTAGTTGATTCCTCTTTGAAGACTCTTTTAATTTCTCCATGTCAGTCTTCATCTTCTCGTTCACTACCAACAAATCCTCATGCTGACCCTTGGTATGAACTAGGTCCTACTCCATTTTTCAAAGTCTTGAGTCGAGTTCCTGAATCTCCGCATCTTTCTGTTCTAACGTAACATAATGCATCTCAACTGACTCCTTCAGCTCCCCAACCTTGTCCTGCAATTCTATGTTATGGTCGTATAAAGCATCATACATCTCGGCTGATATGGAGTTTGGTGGAAACTCCACAGGATCCTCTTCCTCATCATCTTCCTCTATCTCCTCAGAACTATCCTCTTCGGGATCGGTCACAAGCTCATCCTCCTGGATCAACTGTTCCCGCACAACATGAATATCCCAGGGTTCGTCATCTCTAGGTATCTGAGGTATCACCTTCCTAGCTGGACTGGATCCTCCTTCGTTAGACATCATGCCAACAAAATATTTTAACTTTTACTTAATATTTTCGATACTCGCGAGCACATAAATTATTAACACATAGCACATAATGTCTTTTATTATTTAGCTTCAATGGATACCTTATTCCATTCCTTAAAACCCGATAAGAGTTAAACACCTCTATGTTTTCTAACACTTTAAAGGTTGCTTCCTAATGTTTCCCCACCTAAGGTTCATAACCTAAAGCTTTGATACCAACCTATGACACCCCCAAATTTGGGTACTTCATTTTCACCGAATTTGGTGCTCACTATCAAAATAATTACATCTAACTACCCATACTAAAGGATAAAACATCAATTAATTTAAACTATAATCTTTCCCATTAAAGGGTTACATCATCTCATAAACAATCCCAGGTAATCTAACCTTAAATTATTACATAAGTTTACGGAATACATCATTAAGGAAAATAAGTCTTATAACATAATGCATTTAGATAAATTCTAATAATTCTTCAACACTTGGACATCTTGTCCTTTCCTTTGCTAGTAGATGGCTCATCGACTCTTTCAACTTTAGCTGCAGTGTTAATTGTAAGAGTGAGCAAACAATTGCTCACTGATATATAAAGAGTAGTAATAATAACCATATGAGAATGAACAACTTGAACAATAATGAACTAGTTCTACGAATCAAAAATAGAAAACCAGTTTGAACTTTAATATCTGAGGGTCTTAAGACCACAAACTATGTCCCCGGTGATTAGGTATTACTACCCCAACCTTAACAGTCATTTAGACTATACAGACCATCCTTAACGTACTTAGGAGGATCAGCCCTTTGTACCATGTATTGCGCACAAACATCTAAACGTTAACACGTACAAAATCCCATATGTTAGGGTTGTTTGTCTCAGCTTGAATTTAGAATTTCCGCACTAAAGAAAGTTTAGCTCGAACTAGCTTATCAATGGTTCTAGAAATCTAGAACATTATTCATCATAGGTTAGTTCAATCAATAAGAGTTCACTTACTATTTAAAGGTTCAACACGATAATATAGAATTGAACATGATTAATTAAGTCAAAGTTTGAGTGATGACAATACACATTGGAACAGATATGGTATATATATGCTAAGTACTATATTCAAAAGAGTTAGAATAGTCTCATTTGAATAAATGTTTTAAAACAGTGTATGCTTTGAATAGCAATAACAAGAAATAGGAATGTGCAACTCGCTCGATGTAACGAATTAGGTTACAAGAGCATATTCAACCATACATAAGATAGAATCAACAGGCTTGCTCAACTTTAATATAGAATTTTCATAATGATAATTTAGAACTAGGAAGCTTGCTTGACAATAACAAATATTGTAATTATGAAACTTGCATTTGGTATAAAGAGAATGAAGTTAGAGAACTTGCCTTGTATGTAAGCTACACAAATAATAATAAACGTTTGCCAATTACCCTACACATGTCATTAGAATCACAATACTAATTAGTTATATTAACATCAATTTCATTTGTTTAGTTTTCATTTTAATCAAGTCTATAATCCTCAACTTAGGACTTGATTATTCTACTCATTCACGTAACACAAAACTGAATTCTCAATTATATCATAGTATACGTCGTGGTGATTGCAAAACAATTCCAATTCAAATGACATCACATTACGAACTTTCACCACTTACTAATTCATAATCTATAGTTTCGGCGTTGTGATTACAACACATTACTACGTCTTGTAACAAGTTTTAGGTCCTTTACAAATCATTACAAAATGTTAAATTAACAATTTCCTAGCTATGTTGTTAACAGCTCAACTCTGGGTCTGACTGACCATTGGCGC
This sequence comes from Panax notoginseng, assembly GCA_016801055.1. Lineage (NCBI taxonomy): Eukaryota > Viridiplantae > Streptophyta > Magnoliopsida > Apiales > Araliaceae > Panax > Panax notoginseng. Next base: position 100,737,383 of record CM029019.1, read on the forward strand.
GGCCGCGCCATGTTTCCCTTTAAATTCGACGTGCCCACGAGGCAGCGCGCCCGCGCTAGACACCAGAACCAGTTTTACAGTAACGAAATCAGACTCTATTCTTAGGCCAAAAATATCAATTTCATAGAAATTCATGAAACCTAGCAACTAAAACTTTGCAATAAAATAGTTAAGCATGCTACTCTTCATTCTAATTACTTATACACAATTTGAAGAATCAAAATCACAAATTTCCAACTTTCTTTACTTTTAACACTTTTAGCGAATTTGATCGCCACGACTTCGTTTCTTAACCAATTAACATGATTTAAACTACGTCGTTTTCATTTCTTAACATACTAGCATAATCCAACATCAAATTGCAGATTATAACATATATTGGACTAGTAATTTTGTACTTAAACCAGCCATATCATATGAACATATCATTGTTATTTCAATTCCTTCCAATTTCACGTATTTAATCATCAAATAGCACACACATAAGTTGATTAACAGATTATAAACCCTTCATACATGTATATATAACAATCCAACATAACTACCAGTATAAATTTCAACAATAAAAGTTAAGATTAGAGTATGTTATACCTTAATTTAGCAAACCCTTCTCTCAAAATCAATGTGTTTACTTTCTTCTCCAAAACCTCTGCAAGTCTTCTCAGCATGCTCTCTCTCTAATCTCTGTGTTTCTCTCTTGTAGTTCTATTATCTAGCCTTAGGGAAATGTGATGCGTAGAATAATCCGAAGCTCCCCACGATCATCAGTTAAAAAAATAATACGTCTATCAGTTATGTTAGGCCAAAAGCCACAAGGCTACGTTTGGCTACACATAAATCCTATACTAATTTATTTTTATAATATTATATTATATAGTTACTTTTGTCACACTTAATTTAAATGACTTTAGCTTAATTAATTTAAATAACTTAAAATAGTAATTATAATAATTTTTATTATAATTATATTTATGATTAATAAATAATTATATATCTAATTTAATTAATAAATTAGACTAAAACCTTACTTTATTTAATTTAGTTATTTTCTTAAATATTAAACACTTCATTTAATTTAATTATTTTCATTAAATTAAATCCTCAAATAATAAAATTACTATTCATTAATTTAGTTAACATACATACTCAACTAAATTATTACATCACCATTCATCAAATATTTATTTTTCCCGGCAAATAAATTATTTAAAATATTTATTTAATCAATAAATATTTAAATTAAATTACAAATTTCTCGATTGTTACATCCTTCCCTCCTTAAAGGATTCTGTCCCAAGAATCACAACGAGATAAATTCATTCGTCACAAACTCATTGAACTTAGCCGCATATTGCACCACCGTCATATCTCCCTATTTAAGTTCTAAGAATTTCACCACCATTCAGTTCTTCATGCTTTTCGGGAAGTAGTTCTCAAAAATAGAGTCGTGAATCTCTCCCTTGCTATTATCCCTTCTCCTACTCTTTGCTGATTTACATCCCACCAGTAGTTCGCCTCGGCTCTCATCATGTAGATGGAAAACACAGTCTCCTGGTCTTCACCCACATGGGCGATGGTGAAGGCCTTCTCCATCTCTTTAATCCACGTCTGTGCCACGATTAGATCGATAGTACCCACAAATTTCGAAGGCCCTACACTTTTAAAGTCTATAAAGATTCTAACTTGTACCGCCTGGGGATTGGGTGGTACTAGCTTGTTGTTTCTGTACCAATCAAGAATTTTAATTATAATTTTAAATATTTATTGAATTATATAAATATTTAATGGATGTGTTTATTGTCGAATAAATATTTATTTAATTTGATTTGGTTAATTATTTGTTAAATAAATAATTAATGAGTTAAAGAAATTAATTATTATGAGATAATATTCTAATTTAATTTAGTAATTAAGTTAGAGAGTTTATAGTGATTAAATGAATTATTATAATGTTTTTATTTAATTTAGTAATAAAAGTATGACAAATAACTATGCTATAAAGGAGTTATTTAAATATATTGAAGGAATTTAATTTAGTTTTGCCAAACAAGGCTTAAATATATTAAATCTTTAATTTTTAAAGAATTTTGCCAAACAGAGCCTTATGGCATTTGAACTTTTGAATTTTGAATTATTAATAATTTAAATTAAATAAATAAAATATAAATAATATATTAATTATGTAACTGATAATTTAATAAGATCATTAGTAGACGTCGATTTTTAAAACGTTTAAAAAGACGTGCATTTGTTTAATTTTTTAGTTTACGTTTAATGTATTTGGCTTAAGCCTAAGAAAAGAAAAAGAAGAAGGTTGTCAAAGGTTTGAGAGGGAGTCTGAGAGAGAAAAAGCAAGATAAAGTTCTGATTTCTTCAATCTATTCTCAGTGATTAACAAGGGTTTCTTAAGCAACAAAAGGTATTTTCTTATAATTTTAAAACCATATACTTATATATGTTTTACGTTCTTTGTGTTCCTGAAATTCACTTACTATGTATAAAGTTTTACAAAAATTGTGGGAAAACCATGTTTTTATAATTGGTTAGTAAATTATGTGTATTTGTAATTGTGGTTGTCATACTAGCATATATATATATATATATATATATATATATATATATATATATATATGATTGTATGCTTAATATATAGATAAGATTGTATGCTAAATTACGTTTAAAAGAAAGAAATTGGTTTTTACAGTGAACATGTATACATGTATGAACGTGGTTTGTAGAGTATCAAAATTTATACTTTGTTTGTGAACTAGTGGTGAAATTGAACCTTGTATATGTTAAGTGGGTAAGAATTTAATGAGAACGTAGTTCAAAGGAATGAATTTGATGGATAATTGTGGTTTACAGTGTTAAACCTTGTTAAACAATGTAAACAATGGAGTTTTGTTTTAAAATAGTGTTTCAAGGATTTAAGTTTTCTTAAATTGTTGTTTAAGTTGTACTAAATTAGTATATGTATGCTTGTTAAGGATTATGTGTAAATTATACGTGTTAATTTAGATGTTAGCACTGTTAATTAGTTAAAATTTAGTTGTTCTGTTCTTCGTCTGTTGGGTTCTGTAAGTTTCGGCGCCTCAGCGTAAAAGTCAGAGCCACAGCCCAGCAACCCGCGCCACAGCGCCACAGCACCAACTTCCCGTCGCAGCGCCGCTGTCTGGCATAGTTCTCGCGCCACAGCGCCAGACCCGAGTCACAGCGCGGCCCACAGTGTAAACTGTGGCGCCGCGGTGCCGGTTTGCAGTAGGTCCAAGAATGACTTTTGTCTTGCACAAAAGTCTGTAATAGTTAATGTAATGCAATATGATAATTGTTTAACATGTAATTTTATTATTTTGGTATTATAGTGCTAAGAACGAGCATGTTATTAACACCTAACAATATTTATTATTATGTTATTGGTGTATATTGATTAAGTGATTTAAAAATCAAACCATACGTTATGTAGATATATAGAGTGTTGGTAATGACAAATTGTATCCTATTGATATGTGTATAGGATATTGTGAATTGAATTATTTCGGTTTAGCCTACACGCAAGGCAAGTCTTCTAACCCTAAACCTTCGTTGTGCAAGTTTAATTTCGTTGAGCTAGTTTGTTTATTATTGATCAAGTTCTTGTATCTAGTTGTTCATGATGATGCATGTTTTCTAAATCTTATCTCTTAATGTTGAGCAATGTTATTGTTTCTAGTTCGATTACATTATGCAAGTTTTCTAACTCAATCTCGAGTTGTTATTTTTCAAGCACGTTAGTGGATAGTTATTGTTGACGATTCCATATCTAATATTATTATTCAATATTCACATTATTCTTACGTTGAACGAGTTATTCTTGTCTTTAACTTATTATTTTAGCATGCAATAATCTTCATTCTGATGAACAAGTTTATCGTTCAAGTTAATATTTATTATGCATGCTGCTTAATATTCAATTCTAAGATTTTAACCTTAGCTTAATGTTGTTCAAAGCAAGGTATGGTATATTATTTAATGCTTATGCTATTAGATTATTCATAAAGCATGAACTTAGTATACAATGTTGATTCAATTATGGTTTATTTCGTAACATAGTGTTATTACCTTTTATTCAAATAATCCTTAGTTGATGACTGTTGAATTCCAAATTACCTTGAAAGGTATCCAAACCAAACTTACTTTGGTGCGGACTTATATTCTAAATACTGAGATGAAAAACCCTATTATTTGGGGTTTATGCTTAGCGTTGAAATATTTTTGCACAATACATTGTACAAAGGGTTGATCCCCCTAAGTACGTGGAGTCCTTATAGTCTTATGACTGTTAAAGTTTAAGTTGAAAGATTACTTATAACTGTGGATATGGTTCGTGGTCATAAGACCCTCAGTAATATGTTTCAGAATGTTGTCTGAACATATTGTTCAGTTCTATTGAGCAAATTATTTGGCCATTGTTGTAAAGATTTATTCATTATCATTTCAAGTGAGCCTTGTTTGCTCACTCTTACTTATATAACTATTACAGCTAAAGTTGAGAAGGTCGATGTACCTAGCACCAGTAAAGGATAGGGAAAGATGAACAAGTATTGAAGACTTGTAATAATTATGTTTACATTTTATTGTCAGACTTTATTTGAATTATGTAATGAAGTTTAATTAATTTCCGCATTTGAATGATGGTATTTAAAGGTTAGATAACTTGGTAGACTTTCATTAATGTAATCCTATAATGGGAAGGTTTATTATCTAATTTTATTATTATTGGGTAGTTAGATGTGAATGTTTTATTAAGTGAACACCAAATCTTGTGGTAATGAAGTACCGGGATTTGGGGGTGTCATAAGTTGGTATCAAAGCCTTAGGTACCTTAGGAAGTAACCTTTGAAAAGATAGTGGTGATAAACTCTTATCGAGTTTTAAGAGGAAGTAATAAAACACTTATGTACTTATGTGATTACAACTTATGTGTTCGTGAGTGTCGAGTATTAATGGTTAATAATTAAAACTTAAAATTTTGTTGTCAGGATGACTAATGTCGGAGAATCCAGTCAGGCTAGGGAGGAATGACCTCAGATGCCTAGAGAGGAGGAGTCTCATGATATTCAGGTGGTTTGGGAACAACTACTTTCACGGGAGTCAGCCCCGTTGGTCACAGTGGTTGAAGATGAGGATGATGATGTGGAAACGGATGAGGAGGATCCCGTTGAGCTGCCACAGTTGAATGATTATGACGAGGATGAGGAGGAAAAGATTCCACTGAACTCGATAGCTGCTCGTATGTACGATGAAGTTTACGATCGCAATGTGGAACTTCAGGATACCGCCGAGGAGTTGCAAGAAATAGTGGCTGAACAACAAACTTTGATGGCACAAAAGGACGATGAGATCTAGGATCGAGATGAACGTCTGACTAATATCGAAGAGAAGCTGGTTCACATTGAAGAGGGGAACGAGTAAATGACATAGGAGATTTCAGAGTTGAAGAACAAGTTGAAAGAGGAATCTACTAAGAGGGCAAGAGCCGAAGACGCATATAAGGAAGCTTTTCAATGAGCCGGGATTGTAGCAAGAGATGCACAAGCAAGGAGGATGAAGATGGAGGAGATGAATAACGTATTCAACACCGTGATTAATCGAGCTCAAGATCAGGTCATGGGTTATCCGATTCAGTTTGAGACACTGCCATCATACATATTGGATAGCCGAACAATGTCCTTGATTATGGAGGAAGAGTGTCGAAAGGCTACACGATATCTTAGTAGGACATCGTAGGGAATGTACCTGTTATGCGAGGAATAAAACGTTAAATAATATGTAAATCCCAAGTGTTATGTAACCTATGGGATATGATGATGATGTTGACTAAAACTTTAGTAGTTTAGGAAAGTGATGTAAATAGCAGTGATGCTATTGTTATGATGTTTTCAAAGAAATTATGAATGAATAAAAGTTATTATTTTATTTTATTCAAAGTGTTATGTGTTATGTGATGATTTCTTTATGAGAAGTATGTTAAGTAGAAATTACTTAAAGAGTTGAGTAATAATCTAATAATTATATTTTAACAGAAAATGCCTCCAAGATGTCAACCATGACAGAGAACCACTGAGGGAACCAACAATAACGATGCTGAAGCTAACCCCGTTCAGCAGCTGGTGACGTTACTGATGGGTATATTGTAGAATCAACCTTAGAATCAAGGTACAACGTTTAAGGACTTCAAGGCAGTTGGACCACCAGAATTCTGTGGGTCCATAAATCCAGTGGAGGCACAGACCTGGATCATGGAGATAGAGAAAGTATTTGATGTTGCGAGAGTAGGGGAAGATCAGAAGATTGATTTTGCAACATTCATGTTGAAAGTAGAGGCTAGTTATTGGTGGCAGGCCAATAAAACTCGAGAGGGACAAGGGGTGATGACCTGGGATAGATTTAAGGAGATATTCTTTGAGACTTATTTCCCAGAGAGTTCGATGAGTCATCTAGAAGTGTAGTTTTTAGAACTGGAGCAGGGAATGATGATGGTATCTGAGTATGCCGCGAAATTCAACGAGTTGGCGAGGTTTGTGCCATATTAAGACAGTATAGACGAACGTAAGGTGAAGAGGTTTGAGCAGGGACTGAAGCCCTAGTTGTACAGTAGGGTCTCCCTGTTCCAGCTGAAGACATTCGCAGCAATGATGGAGAAGGCAATACTCGCTGAAGGTGGAGGCGAGGCTATGACAAAGTTCAATCAAGAACAGAAGAAGAAGAAGAATGAAGTGGAGATTAAGAATGGAGGTGGTGGTAGTGGAAACGACAACAACAATTTGAAGAGAAAATGGAATGGAAATATGGGCACTAGAAATCAGCAGGGTAACCAGCAAAATAAGAAGTTCGAAGCATGTGCTACATGCGGGAAGTTTCATAAGGGTGTATGTTTACTGGGGAAACGAGTATGCTTTAACTGTGGCCAGGAGGGTCACATCGCCCTAAATTGCACTCAACCCAAGAAAAATATTTGCTTCACGTGCGGGTCCAAGGATCATTTTGCTCGTGAATGCGAATCAATAATCAGTATAGATGTGAATAATCAACAATAATTATTCACTAACATGCTTTGAATATACAACTCAAGTTTGAGTTAGGAAAACTTGCTTGTACCATCGATTACTGCTACACAATCTAATTTAGCTTCATTTGAAAGACCTATTATTGTTAAGAGTGATCTTTCAATTTGCGTAATATACTTTATCCCGTAATACAACTACTCTATCAACAAATTAGCTAACACTTAACCACATAATCAAATATTAGATTACACCTTAAAATATCATTATTATTGTCATCCTTTTATAATTTTTCAATCACTTTATCATATACTTTATGATTTAACACTTTAAACTTTCATATTATAAGTTATTTTCTATAATCCAGTAAGTAGAATATTAATACTATAATCTGGATTAGTCAAACATACCAATCCAGCAGCATGGATTGACTAATCCTCCAATTCAGTAAAATGTTTTCCAATCCAGCAAACTGGATTCAACTAATTTACAATCCAACAAGCCTGGATTCAAACTAATCTTCTATTTAGTAAATTATTTTCCAATCCAGCTAGCATGTATTCATTAATCCTTAAATCCAGCAACCTGGACTAACTAATCCTTAAATCTAGCAACCTGGATTCAAACTGGATTTTAATTCAGTAAATTGTTTTCAAATCTAGCAAACTGGATTCAACTGATTTTTAATCCAGCAAGCTGAATTCATTAATTCCTTTCACGAAAATACCGAATCAACTTATTATTTTTCTATCCATTGGACAAACATATATACATATGTTTCATATACAAAAAAGAATTTTTCTGTAATTTTTCAACTCCCTTTAGTATTTTTCAAAAATCATTTTTAGGTGGTAGCTTAAGAAATTAGCCTCATCATGCTTAACTCCATAAATTCTCATCTCTTGGCATAATCTTACAGATGTTAACGTGAACCTTGTCGACGTCAGGATTTTTATTTGTCCCTTTTCTGTTCTTGTCTTTTGGTGTTCTCATGTTAGGTGAAATTTGTTTGAAAAAATAAGTTGTGAAAAGGTCCGACATGTATATCTCGATGATTGGACTATAAGAGTCGCCCGTTGGTTTTTTTAAATGGTTGTACCAACACAACTGAGAAAAGATTTGTACATTAACCCAGTGATGTGACACTGCTTAACGGGTCCGTGAAACCGAGATTCCTTAGGGTCCAGGGACTTAGTTATGCGGAGGGAAGGTGTTAGGCACCCCCCGACATCCGTGTTACCACGGTGACCGCCACTTTTCAATTAAATTGTTATATGAATGTGTGTGTGTGTGTGGATCAATATACAATTATTTGGAAGAAGTGATATGCCTCGTTTGCACATATATACAAAGGGTTTGAATTTTGTATAAAAGTTCAGTTTTAACAAGATATAGCAATGATGTTTTATAAAAGAGGTTTTTCAAACTCTTATACTTAATACTAATTGAGGCCTTTGATATTTCTATTTTATTATGGGTTCAGTTGGATTGCTTTTATTTTCGACATGCGAGGCATCTTCGAGAAAATAATATAAAAAAGTAGTGTTGAATTCCTTATGGGCATAAAAGGCATCCAGGGAAATTCAAACACTGTGAATAATTTACAAGCCATGTACAGCTAAAAATGTCCATCACGGGAACCGAATCTAGATTCAGGAGACTGAATCTGTGATCATATGATTCCTAGGCTCACATGATGTATCAATTTGTATGAAAGTTGTAAATAGCTATATATATAAAAGTTGTAGATATATATATATATATATATATATATATATATATATATATATATATATATATATATACAGAAATGATCAAGTAAGGGATCCCTTACTTTCTTAAAATAAGGGACTTTTTTTTTTGCTTTTTTTTTGCTTTTTTTTTTAAAACAACTAAAAAAAAAGTTTAATATTTTATGGAACTGAAATTTTTCCATAATACAATGTTTTGGGCGTGTTTTAAATACCTATACCAAAAAGTGGTGGTACAGTCTGCCCAGACTGTACATACATATTTTGTTATGCGTACCCAAATCACACTCAAAACACTGTATTATGAAAAAATTTCAATTCCATAAAATATTAAACTTTTTTTTTAGTTGTTTTAAAAAAAAGCAAAAAAAAGCAAAAAAAAAAAAGTCCCTTATTTTAATAAAGTAAGGGATCCCTTACCTGATCCTGACCCTATATATATATATATATATATATATATATATATATATATATATATATATATATATATATATATATGATCAACCACCACGAAGCACCTCCATAGGGGATCAGAAATATAAAGAAAGCAGTAAAAGCAATTAACCGCCACGAAGTGAACTCCAAGCAGGACGAAGTGTAAATAAAGCCGTAAAAGCGATCAACCGCCACAAAGTCAACTATAACGGGGACAAAATGTAAATAAAGCTGTAAAAGGCCACAAAGTGAACTCCAGGCCTCACTACTAAAAAAATGGTCATTTGTGATGGCCAAAATCCATCACAAAAACCAGAAAAATCATCACGAAAGGTTTATGTGATGGCTTTAAGCATCACAATGGCCATCTTGTATACGCCCATCATGAAAGGTTTTACATGATGGTTTTCGCAATCACGCAAACTCTGAGTACTTTTGTGATGATTAATACAATCACATTAACACGCAATCTATTGTGATTGTCAAAGTCATCACAAAAAAATAAGACTTTAATTAGGGATCAAAGATACGGATAATTTATTTCACTATATTAATTGTATCAAATGATACTTGTAGGATTCGAACCCTCCCCCTAAATATTTAATATTACCACTACACCAAAGCTCAGATCATGATTATAATTTTAAAACAAAATATATAAAGAAATTTATGTGAGTTGACTCACTAAACAAAATTACTTCCACATAAAATTTTGTGATTGCAATGGCAGTCACAAATACTCTCTAATGATGGTAAAATTATTCATCACTAAGAGCCATCATATATTTTATTGTTTTGTGATGACTTGAAAATTCCATCATAAAATACCTTCTTTTTGTAATTGCAAATAAAAGTCGTCACAAAAATCTATCTTTTTTAATGATTGTCATAACCGTCATAAAATATTGTTTTGATTATTTCTTATATTAAAATATTAGTGATAGCTTAAATGCAATCATGAAAAGGATATATTTATAAGTGATGACTTAGCCTGTCACAAAAAGAAAGTTTGGTGATTGACACGACCATCACAATTATAATACATTGATGGCAAAATTAGTCATCACTAAGAGCCATCATATATACTATTATTTTGTGATTACTTAAAATGCCCATCACAAATTACTATCTTTTGTGATTATTTTTAAAAACTGTCACAAAGTTCTGTCACGTATTCTTATTTTTCTAGTAGTGCCTGACAGAAATGTAAATATATATATATATATATATATATATATATATATATATACACACACACACACACATATATATATATATATATATATATAAGCGACAAACGCACCGGATGTGTAATCCAGGCTCGATCAAACAGAGTTTGATGACAACAACATATATATATATATAAAAAAGCAGTAAACGCTCCAGATATAAATCCAGGCTCATCGAACAGAGTTCGACAACAGTTCATATATATGTGTGTATATATATATATATATATATATATATATATATATATATATATATATGTGTGTGTGTGTGTGTGTGTGTGTGTGTGTGTATATAATGTTAATAAATATATATATATATATATATAGATATATATATACACACACAAAAGAAATAGAAAACCACGGACCGAAGTCTGGGTATACGCACACAACACGACTCTCAACGTGAACAACTATTTGTGCAATAAGTGTGGAAAAGGCTTTAAATGATTTAAGAAGGCTTATAGTGGATTGCTAAACAAGACTTCAATAGCTTTAAATGGATGAACACTCGGCTCCCGCTGGTAAAAAAGTAGCCAAATATAAGCTCACAAGTGTTTGAAATGAGAAGGCACTCAAGATATGGTGTGTACATAGCAAATTAGATAGGGCTTCCTCGCCTTTTCACTTCTTAAAATGGCTGCCCTAAACCCTCTATTTATAGAGGGGGGGAGCCGCAGGTGTACCTATGGCAGCCACAGGTGCACCTACGGCTACCCGGCCTACCCCGGACTCCGTGGGTCCCGCCGTCTCGAAGTCATACATGCGTGCAACGTGTTGTCCGTTTGAACTTTCAAAACTTCAATCCAAGCATCTGATCGAGGTGTATAAGACCTTTTATGGCATGCTGTTGTCGAGAGATACACAATGACATGGGATTAGAGGTTGTACAAAATCAGGAAGATGGGGCCATTCCCTTGGTCTTCAGGCTTCAAATTCTATCCAGTGTGTTGTCTTGTGTAGTAGTCACTCAGGATTGGAGGTCTTTGATTCTTGTAGGACATAACTATGTATGTTTGAAAGTTGTTGAGACAGTGCAATGTGGGTCCGATATGGCAAAATGACTATATTTCCCCTCACCGGGGTTATCTCCGATTTTAGTTGATTTAGCAGTCCTTGCTTAGGGTTATCTCTGAGATTGGACTGCTGCAAGTATTGATCGTCCTTAGGGTTGTCTCTGAAGTGTGCCTGACCTCCTGGGGTTATCTCTGGGCTTTAGGAATGAGTGCCTCAGGGTTATCGCTGAGTGTTTAAGCTGACTGTTGGGAGTAGAAAAGAGCATTTCTGGGGTTATCTCTGAAACAGCAATTGCATTCCTCAGGGTTGTCTCTGAGGTTAGATTGAAGATCCCGGGGTTGTCTCCGGGATTGGGTGTGATGCCCCCAAAATAGTTATACATCACCCATTTTGAGTCGCCAAATACATGGTACTTAAATCAAATACAAACTTCTTTTATACAATACGACAACATCATAGCTTAGAGTTTTTACACGAATATTGTCTCATAGACAGTATTAAAACTCAAATGAAGTCCTCATTATATTTATTATCACACTATTTCATAGAATAGTGATGACTACTATAGCCACCATCTCGGACCGTCGCTCTGTTCCCCGACTAATCCCGGCTACGTTCTCATTTCCTGAAGAAAATAATGAAAGCAAAAGGGTGAGCTCAACAAATACTAAGATAATATTGAACGAACACAACAAATAATATCCCTTACGAATATTGAACTAAGATAATATTTCTTACGAATACGAAAAATAATATCGTAAGTGAATATTAAATAAATAACACCCCTTACGAATACAACAAATAATATCTGTTACGAATATCGAATGAAGATAATATTTCTTACGAATACGAAAAATAATATCGTAAGTGAATATGAAATAAATAACACCCCTTACAAATACAACAAATAATATCCTTACGAATAGTGAACGAAAATAATATTTCTTACAGATACGAAAAATAATATCGTAAGCGAATATGAAATAAATAACACCCCTTACGAATATAACAAATAATATCTCTTACAAATATTGAACAAATTTAATATTTCTTACGAATACGAAAAATAATATCGCAAGTGAATATGAAATAAATAACACCCCTTAACTTAGCAGAAGATTGAATACTGAAGTAGGGTAGTAGCAGAATACTCCTCTTCTTTCTCTCTATTGTTTCTCTCTCTAGAGTTTCAGTGAATTCGTAAGAAATAATGAAGGAATGAGCTTCTATTTATAAGAAAAAGGACTGAATAGTAACTAATTCATGAATGGCCCAGATTAATTTACTTTTAAATGGACAGTCCATATTGATTCACTATTAAAACTTAAAGCAACGGTCCATACTGATTTACTATTAAAACTTTAAACCAATGATCCATATTGATTTACTATTATAACTTTCCACCAGCGGTCCATATTGATTTACTATTATATCTTCAACCAACGATCCATATTGATTTACTATTATAACTTCAACCAACGATCTGAAAAATTAGCGTATCTCCCCATGGAATAATAAGTCAAACATATAACAAACACCTCATTCCAAACTAAATATTTACCACAAAACACTTATCTTTAATAAACACATTTTTAATCTATTAACAATTATTCATCATTAATATTATAACTCACACTATTTAACAACCAGATCATTCTCATAAAAGAGGGGGCTTTTCGATAAGGATTCCTCGACAGAACTTTCTAGACATCGTCAATATTGTAAATAACAATATGAATAACTTTGTCGTCTCAATTATTGATTTAGTAATATAAACTATTATGCAGATGATACTGTAACAATAATTGAATCAATAATATGAGATATATTATGTAGCAATTACTGTAGCAATAATTGAGTATAACTGAGTGGTTTCTTACGTAAGCATCAATAATTAATATCGTGTGATACTATGCAACCACGCGTATTACTGTACTTTTACCATCAGGTATTTCAACAGTTTAACGGTAAAACTTTCGCCGTTATTTTTATAAAAAGATATTTCTGTCGTTTTCTAACTCCAACAGTTATTCTATTGTAGGGTCCACCAATGATTGTGTCGTCGTACGGATATTCTCTGACTAAATGAATATTCCCCGACACAACGAATATTTTATATAAACTTTCTTACTTTGCAAAATTTTCACATATCACCCTTAACTTTAACCATTTATTAATTTAACCATTAAATAAAATAATAATTATAAGAAAATCGAAAACTTTCATTTCATAAAATTCAGGGTCTTACATTGGGACTAAATATCTCGGGGTTAGTCTCCGAGATATCAAATTCCTCCGGTGTTGTCTCTAGACATGTGACTGCAGTCCTCATGGTTATCTCCGAGGTTGAAACTGAAGATCCAGGGGTTGTCTCCGGGATTGTGATGGAATATCTTGGGGTTGTCTCTGAGATGGCAAAGAGTGGGTATCCCGGGGTTATCTCCGGGACTGAGTTGATTTGTCCTCTAGGGTTATCTTTGAAAGACGATCCTGCCCTCCTACAATGTTAGTAACAGGAATGAAAAATTTTGAGTATCTCAATATGCCCCTCTTTATCATATTCATGTAGTGTAACATCATGGATAGGATAAAGAATACTAGACACTTGGAATGTAATAAGATTTTCATGATGCAATGTACTGTAGCATGATGCAAATGTATGATGCATGTGGTTTGTTGGACCATTTTCCAACGAGATGTGATGACCGTTACCCCCATAACTTGTGATGGGGACTGGAGTTATCATTGATCACTTTGATGAACTGCTTGGATGTGTGCTCCAAAGTTCTCAGGAACTTCAAGGATGTTGACATTGGGTTATCACTAAAGTCCTTAATCCTTGGTATAGATTTTCCACCATAGATGTTCTTCTTATGTGCAAGAGATTCTATGGCGATATACTTTGTCTTTTGAGGATGTGTATAACATATTCCATCATCGGTCCTCCCCGATGAGGATTCCCTTCCCTGGTTTGTATCGCCAAGTCTTTCCAGTGTTCTGTTGGAGTTACTGCCAACAATTTGTGTTTGTCAAGGTTGGATGACCATCGTTGAGATGTACATCAACGGATGAAATCCCTGTTGGGGATAATGCCAAGGTTGCTTGACCTTCGTCGACGTGTGCATCAACGGCTGAAATCATCGAATGGCTTTCGATGGTTCGATGGGTTTTCCTGTCATCGACTAAATGTTGTCAAGGTTATTTGTCCTTTGTCGACATGTGCATCAACGGGTGAAATGTGTGAAATTCCCGCTACGGATAAGTGTTTTGGAGTTGCAACCCCAAACTGACGGCATCGGATCTTCATGAGATATTATGGAATATAGTTTGCAACAATTGTGATTATTCGTATAGTAAGCATGTATCCGGACAAATACCAATGAATGACATGTAGACCTGTAATTTGGTCCACGAAAACTAGGATTTCAGGCTTTTCTGCTCAATTGTGTAGCATCTTTTTTCCTGATTTGGCATTTTCAACTTGTAAGAACTCCTTTGCAACTCGAACTGGATCGAGCCGGAGGGGTGGACCCCACCCACTGGAGCCGCATGTATGACTACGGCCAGCCATGGGTGGTCTTTAAGGCAATTATGGCTTTCACAAGTCAATTTTAAGTTGCACCGCACAGAAAATCAGAGAGCTCTTCTTCAGATCTGTTGAGTTCGGGCGTCTTTCTGCAAATTTTGTCACCGTACAAGTGTTCTACACTATCCTGATAACGTATGCATATCTTCTTTTCCATTTTCTATCCGTTGGAAAATGACTTTTTATATGAAATGCGTATAAACACATAGTAGTGAATATGCATACTCATATGTCTTGATTAAAAAAAATATTTAACATAGTAAATCTTAGTATTAAACTATGCTGAACATAATGATGTAAAAAATTTTAACTTTTAAAACAATCAAATTGATACCTTTTTCGGCTATTTCTTATCCTATTTGAGGACAAATGAGCAAAGGTAGTAAAGCAAAGCAATCCTGGTATTTAATCTACCTTCATGGATTGGGATTTTGATATTTGTATGCATGTAGAATATTTATGACTGTGAGTAGGTGTGCTACTGAATGGCCTCCTAGTCATGCCTATGTGCATGTGGATAGTCCTATTTATAAAGGAAACTCTGGCAAAAAAATTTCAAAAGTCTAGGCATTGGGTAGACATGCATTTTTAACTCTACTATATGCGTATGTTAAAATAATGCATGCATGCATTTAGTCATAACTGGCATAAAAATGCTCCAGGTTAGAATTTACCACACCCTTTCTAAGGTGATTTGGAGACTTGTGTCCAAATATTATGGATCTGGATCAGCCGAGCAGTTCCCACAAGACCACTTCAGGTGTGTGGAGGAGGGCTTCTGAAGTGCCTCAACCCCGTTCAGTCAGACAACCTCGTCGTTTAGTGGAGGCGGTGATTCATCTTGTCTGGGTTGATGTACTGGATGTCGAGGACGAGGAGGAGGATGTACCGTTAGTGGCTCCAACTCCTGCTGCTAATGCTCCCCGCAGGGATCTTCCAGGCATTCAGGCAGATATTCTAGATCTTTTGGGTGATTTGAGTCGCCACCCCTCAGTTTACTTGCAGGCAAACGAAGTAAAAGCTGGGTTCAATCTTCCTTTTTCCTATTAACGAGGAGCAAAGATTCTGACATTGTTTTCAATGTAGGTTCCCGACTTTACACAGCCTCAAGGGAACTGGTTCAACATACACTCCCTATATCAGGCTCTACATCCAGGTTACCAAGGTATTGTGCATGGTTGGGGCTTTGGGGTGTTTATTTCATTCTTCCCTGTTGTTGTCCCTGGGGTTACCTCAGGGCATTGTCTGAGCACTTGATAAGTAGGTTTTATACCTACTTATCCGTTATCTGTTACTTGAATTAGTTGCTTAAACTCATGTTTTTTAGTTACTTTTCATGCATTTTGTGTTAATTTCGTACATTATATGCTCTGGAGCTGTGTGAGCGACTATTGGTATGAAAAAGCAAGGAAAACGTAAGGAAAAGCAATCCGGACATCATATGACCTTTCATTTTGATTTCATGATATTGGCTTGGAATTTGGATTATGTTGTGTAGCTTCTTCTTAGATTTCCAGAACATTTTGAATCATTCCAATCGGAGTTCGGATGCAAGAGTTATGACATTTGTACCAACGGACGTTGAACTTCACTATTTTGGGTGGCCATTTGCATAGCAATCACTTCCAATCCAATTTCAACCTTTATCCTTTCATTACTTCTCAATTCTCAAAGAATAAAAGTTTTAGAGCTCGTCGATAGCTTCGATTTGATAGGTGGAACGCCCCGTAACCTCTCCAGGATCAAAAGTTATGGCTATTTTACCGGAGGACACTGCAGCAAAAAGGAGCAACTAGCAGCAGCATAGCAAGCCGGTGCTTGCTCTTTTAAGTCTAATACCCAAGCTAGGGCTTGGGGGTCAAGACTAAATTAAAGGCCACTAGCAAGCCGAAGCTTGCCATTCAAGGAGTACTACCCAAGCCGGGGCTTGGGTACACATAGAAAAAAGTAGTTTTAACTAGAATTTGTGTTCAAGAAGGATTGGTTCGAGCTGATTGACTCAAGGACTTCCAAGAGGACTTAAAGACATATAAAGAGGCATATAAAAGGAGGAGAATCACACGGATTAGGGGAGGGAGGATTCCATTAGATTAGATTAGAGTAGGTTAGAATAAAAGCCTAGTTGTTATTAGTTTTGGAGATTGAAGCAACTTGGACACCATTGAAGATCAAGAGCAGGAGCTTGAGGAAGATGGAGATTTGCTCACAACAAATTTATTCTTCACTCTACTCTTATTTTTGTCTTTTAATGTTATTTCAATTGTGGATTCTTGATTTTAATTCATTAATCGTGAACTAAATATTTTGTTTAAGATTACAATGAAGCTTATTGCATAGTTTATTTCTAGTATGCTTCTCTATTAATTATTGTGATTATTCTTGAATTGTCTATTATGGTTTGTGATGAATTGCTTAATTGCCTAGTTAACAATTACCGTGATAATCTTTATGAACTCGAGAGATGAAGTATAGATATAGATCTGATCATAATAGCATGTGACTGTGTTTTTTGCATGGTGTTGGAGAACATAATGTATGTCTAAGATAGAGATATACCTAGCATCGCATGTAATTGGATAGAGAACTTGTGCTTAAAATCCTCTTTAATTGTAATTCACATAGAGATATAGTGAATTAGTTAATTAGGGTGTTTGGCTTAATTCTATCATCTGTGGATTTAAGTTGATTTGAGTATGATGCATTGAGAGATGGTTATATTTACTTATGTGTTTTTGATTAACAATTCATAATACTGAGCTTAATTGATAGGAAGTGTATTAATTTAAATGAAGCAATAAGTGAAGTTGTGATCTTAAATCTCCATAATCTGATTTATAATTAGTGGTAATTAGAATTAGTTTAATTAAATAATTTAATTCATAATATTAAATTGATTGTTTAAATAAAATTAGTTTGGTCAAGAGTTAGTATTTGGTAATTTGTATTAACAATTCCTCGTGGGAACGATACTCTTCTTTCACTTTATTACTTGTTGACCACGTATACTTGCGTGTTATGCGTAATTAGATTTTACCCAACAAGTTTTTGGCGCCGTTGCCGGGGAATTAATTTAATAATTATTTACCAATATTAATTTCCACCTAATTAGTCTTAATTTAAACATTTTTATTTTTATTTTTAATTCTCTTCCTATATTTCTCTCTTTTCAGGTACCATGGATGACTTTGCGTATCAATGGCCATACACGCATATGACTCAACAAAGGGAAGCATGGATTGATGGACTTAATACATTTTCTGTAGAGTTAGTACAAATTGAGGCAAATTCGAAGACGTTGGAGGTTATCGTAGCCCAGCGGAGTCGAATGATGGCAAACATGACTCGACCAAGGGAAACATTTATTGATGGACTTATTGCATTTTTCGTAATATCAACACAGATTGAAGAACTTTTGAGGATGTTGGACGTTAGCTACAATTATGATGACCAACATTACGCTCTAAATCCATCATACACATCGGAATTTTCATGTCCACCTCCAGTGCCACAAGAAGAAGATAATTCAAGGCTGGAGGAAGCGTTGTCCAAGATCAGAGCGACAAATGAGGAGTGGCGGATCAATCAAGAGAGGTCAAATCAAAATCTAAGGACGACAATTCAAAATCTTGAGAATCAGATGGAGCAAATGACTAAAGCCTTAAACAACCACCCTCCAAACACTTGGCTTTATGACATGGATGATAAAATTGACAGAGAACTAGAACCAAATCTGCGACTGGATGAGCCACAAGATATCGAAAGTGTGGAGACAATTGGGGATAATGATGTGACAACCCAAAAATGTAGATAATTATTTAATTCTTAAATGATGGATTAAATATTGAATAATAAACCTAGACATAAAATAAGTGAATGGATTTGAGATTTCCGGGAAGGAATTTTGTGAATTTAAAATCTTTTGGGGTGAATTATTCAGGATTAAGAGTATAAGTGTATATATCTTGTGTATATGGTTGTATATGTGTACAGTATGTGATTAAGGGTCAAGGGTTGACCAGATAACCTATATCAGTGGCAAACCCTAGTATTATATTAAGATCATCAACGTTCAGTTAGAAAACCCTAACGACGGATAAGAAACCCTAATACCGGTTTTGAAAATCCTAATTTCAATTTCGAGAATTTGAAACCCTAATTCGAAATTCAAAAACCCTAAATTGGGAATTTAAATGTACGTATTTATGATTATAGACTTAATTAGGGAAAATCTAATAATTAATTAGAAAACCCTAATTTTTAAAGTTTGAAACCATAATTGTTCCGTTAGAAACCCTAATGTACAATTATAGACCTAATTGTTAAATTAGCCATTTTAATTAGGAATATTAATCCTAATTAGCAAGCTTAAATTATGATTAGGAAATTTTAGTATAATTAGAGAATCCTAATTATAATTTAGAAATATTAATTTTATATCTTGAAAACCTAAATTTGAAATCCTAGAAAATCGATTTTTAAGAACCTTAGGTTTTAACCCTAAGGGTTCAAACCCTAAAGGTTGGATCAAAAGATCAAATTGCCATTAAATTTGCTAGCTAAAAAATTAAAATGCCCTTTTGTATTTTTTTTATAAGTTGTAGTGTAGATCTAGCCAAGACTTGAGTTGGTGACCAACTTTAAGACTTTCATGTGCCATATATCTCTCATATTAGCCAAATTTATTGAATCATTTATCAAAACTTAAAAAAAATAACTAAAGTTACTTACTTTATTTTCCAAGCTATCCAAGCCATCCTCTCTCTCTAAAATTCGGGAATGAGGGTGAAAGGGAGTGCTAGGTTCAGCTAATATCAGTCCTTAACTTGCCAAGATTAGGGATCAAAAGTCAGAATCAAGGATCAAAGTTTAAAAAGGTATAAGACCCTAAAACTTGAAAATCATGTGATCTTATGTTAATGTTATGATTTGTTGTTTAAAGTTGTGTTAGCGGGTGTCATTTAGTGATCTAGGTTGTTAGATTAAGGATCTATAACATCTAGATGCACGAAAATGGATTTTTCAAAAGTGATTATGAACCCTAATATGTTGTCTGACAAGCAGATGCCAGAGGCTTTACATCCCTCCCTGTTAATGATTTGTTCTGTTTTAAGTTATAGACTTGTTCTTTGCCATGTGGACAATGATCTGAAACTTGAATCAGGGTCAGATCATGTCTAGATTTTATGTTATAAGCAGTCAAACTTGGTTGACTGACCATGACCAACTGGTTTCTAGGCAACCCAGATTTCCAGAAATGGTCTGACAACGACTTTCAAGGCCTCTGATCTTGCTACTGACAGGTTATTTAGTCATGTTTTTGTAATGGACTGATAGTCTGGTATAAGGACTACACAAGAAATCCTTTAGATCACTTATATCGTACCTGGAATCAAAAATATTACTTGTCAAAGTAGGGTTGATCGTCCGTTTTCTTGCATTTCTGGAAAACCCAGAAACCTTCAAGAGCCTTATTTCTGACAAGGTTTGACCAGCTTTAATCTTTCATATGTGATGTTTTTAGATGGATATAATTCTATGTTATTGTACCATGTCATCTCTACTACAAGTATGAACTCATAGATGATACAAGCAATGCCTAGAATCAAAGTTACAGAGCACCAAAGTAGGTACCCTGTAACTGTTCTTCATTTCTGGAAAACCCGTAAATGAAGAACGTCTCTGAAAAGAATTTTTGGAGCCTATATTTCACTAATGTGTTGTTGTATGGACCGAACTTGGTTTGTTATTGTAGTATTACATTAATACTACATGTATAACACATCAAACAATCCAGAAACTTAAGGATCTAAGAATTATGGGTGGTCAAACTAGCTACCCTGCAATCTGCCGATGAAGATCTGGGTTTGATCAAGAACACTCAAGAACACCTATAGCGACAGTTCTGTCACTATAGGGCCCTTTAGTGACAGTTAATTACAAAAATTAATTACTTTTATTAAATAATTAGTATTAAATAGTTTTTAATTATGACAAATACAAAATAAATTCCTCAAAATTATTTTAAAGTCCAAAAATAGGTTTTTAAATAATTTGAATATATTTCATTAATATTTAATATTTTTAGAATATTAATGGTATTTAATTTATTTAATTTAATATTAAATAAATTACTTAAAAATGATTTTAATACTTGAATAATCATGAAAAATTATATTATGGTATAGGAAATTATTTTATGTTATTTTTAATGACTTTTAATATTTTGTGATGAATTTCATTAATAATTTATTATCAATGGTAATTGATTTATTTAATAAATGTATTAAATAAATTATGAAAAAATAGAATTAATGATTTAAAAATTATGTAAAATTAATTTAAAGGTTATAAAAATATTTTAAGTTATAAAATATAACTTTTGATATTTTGTCATGAAAAGCATTAATATTTAATATTATTGGGAATTATCGGATAATGGATTTAAAGGTTTAAAAATCATATAAATGTGATTTTAAGGTATAAAAAATACTTTGATATATTATAATATTATGTTATGATTTTTATTAATATTAATGATAATGTAATTAAGTGGTATTTATGTAGCGCCCCCAAATCCGGGTATCTTCCAACCCGACAGATGGTGCAATACTATACAACATTCATATATTCATTCAATTGAAAAGTCTCAAAGAACGAATATAACTTCTATATATTAAGGTAATATTTACAATTTCCAGGTTCTATACCCATTACAAAGGTTCTTTGTCATAATATCAGCTACATTACAACAATAGACCTATACTATTACAAGACAGCTTAACAATCTGCCTTAGCTTTTCCTTTATCTCTTTTTGATCCTTCGGGACGTTCAGTCTTAGCTGCATTCATATGGTTCAAGCAAGAGTGAGCATGGCTAGCTCAGCAAGTATAACAATTCAATAACAACATGCTTGACACATACGAATCGTATATCTTCAATAACTGAACAATAGTTATGAAGTACTATTGATAATTCAAAATAGCACTTCATCTTTTCTTTCAAAATGTTTTACAATATTAACATTATTTAGTAAAACCTTCACTCCGGTCAAAGACCTTGAGTGTTCATTCTTTCTTGGAAAAAGGACAACCCGGAACGAATTCCGTAAGCCCGATATTACTTACGAGCACTTCTAGGTGATCAGCCTATTGTGCTCTATGTTGATCAACACTACATCCATTAAACGTATGTACGTTTAATCATTTGGCAACCTCACGTGCCCGTCGTTTTACCAACAAAACATTTGTTTAACATTTCAGTATTCTTTTTGAAAACCATATCAAGTAGTTGACAAAAGATAGCAACATTTGACAATGCAAGAGTAGATTATCAAGTCTAGCCAAAGGGGATTGGCTTTAACCTCAACATACCTCAATTCATGCGAAAGAATACATGAATCTTAAAATTGTTCAGATTGAACTGAAACAAGAGTTGGAATACTTGCCTTTAGCGTCTGCTACCGTATATTAACTTTATGTTTAAGTCTTTCAAGTCCCTACAGTACATGATCACATAATGCCTTACATTAGGTCACAAATAATCAAGTATGTATATGACTATATCTTACCTTTCTTCTCAATCTAATTGTGTATTAGATTCAGTTACTATTCATTTCGGTTTATCATTACCATTGCAATTATCCTTGACTAGGATATCTTAACCTTTACATTACATTCCTTAAGGTTTAACAAAGTTTAACAATGTTACATTATCGTCCTTAAGTTATGTTTACTTTCCATCAATTTAGGTTTTCTTTTCTTTGTACATAGAAACCTTTCTTTCTATCTTTGTTCTGAGACTGGCGCTGCGGCGCCGGTCTTATATTCACATCTCGCGCTACGGCGCGAGCCTTATCCTAGCATGTCCCGGACTTGGCGCTGGGGCGCGAGTCCTTACTTAATGGGGCCGCGCTGCGGCGCCACTCTCCAGAGGTTTTTCATACTGTGCATGGCGCTGGGACGCGAGTAATTTGCCTTGGGTTGGCGTCGCGGCGCCAACTCTGTGCACCAGATAAAAATTTCAGTTTTAAAATTTTTGTGAACTTCTCGAACGCATAACTTCTTCGTTATAAGTCTGAATTGGCTCGTTCAAAAGCTACGGTTCATAAATTTCGTAATCTACATGATCATCCAAGAATTTTATCTATTTGACTTCGTTTGCTAAAAATTCACCTATTGGTTCATTTTTTTAACGAAACGATAAACGTTCGTGAACGTTCAACGTTCGTTTCTTCGTTCTAAGTCGGAATCCGGTCATTTTCGAGTCCGCAACTCTTAAATGCCAAATATGACCTAACTCCATTGTAAAGCAATAATTCCGTGATCAAACACAAAATTTAACTTCCATTCCAAGAATTTTACGAATTCGACGATTGTCGTCCAATCGTGCAATTTCCGGCAAATCTTCATTCTTACGATTTGTTCAACATTACAAATGAACTTCATTCATCATGTGAACATCTCAACATACAAATACAACAACTTATTTTCATTGTTGGACTTTGACTCCTCATGAGCTTATAACTTATCAAATTATAAACTACCTAAGATTTGATTATTCATGACTTATGACAATTAGAGTTCCTTAATCATCATACTTTACATGTGCTTCACATATAACTTTACTTAGGTATACATGATACATATGATCATATAAATTCTTTTATCTTCATATCAATTCTCTTAATAAACTCCTTATAAGTTCATATTATCTTCACATACGTGTATAACTTATGTTAGTTTAAATGACTTATTACCAACTTATGTGTCTTAAGTCCATGACTTACATAATCTTCTTGCTTCTTATCATTCATGTTTCTTAATTCAACTTTTATTATTACCCTACCATTGTGGAGATAGACGATAATTGAGAAGAAGTCTTACTCTTTGTTGTCTTGGTAAGTAGCTTGCTTATTCTTCTTGGCTTATGGAAATGACTTATTGCTAGCTTATTCTCTCTAACACTTAAGCACTTTAGAAGTGTTGGATTATTTGAACAACCAACAAATGGCTTGGAAGTCTTCTCTATTTATAGCACTTGAAAAGTTAGGGTAGTTTGGTCTTTAAAACATCCTACCTCCTTACTATTCATTACTTGCTAACCACTCTCTTATCCTTTGCTTGGTCATTACTCATTTAACTTGGTGATTAATTCAAAGTCTTGATCACCACTCATCTTGGCCATTACTTTACTTAGTCATTACTTTAACTTGACCAACACAATACTTGGTTACCCCATTCAACCATAATAATATGGGTTGCCTCATGGGTCAACCCATCCATGAATTCTAATTTGGGCTTGGATTAATTAAATCCTTGGGCTTTGTATGAACAACCCACTAGTTGATTCCTTAATTAATAATTGGGCCTCTCCCCTTAATTCCCTTGGACTTATATTAATTCCCAACAATCTTTCCAAGTCTATTAACATTTCATAATACATATAGTTTATGTATTATTTTCGTATTATAATTCATATAGAATTTATATACTACGATAATTCACCCTTTATACAACCTCGTATAATACTTTGTATTATACTCATTTCTATTTTTTTGTACAATACATAAGTATTATACCATTATTACGTATTTATTACTATTTTGCCTTCCTTAACGTTTATAAATTAAGTCCACAAGCGAAATATCGTTTTTTCCATAACTAGATTTTTATTACATAATCCATCTCATCTTATTATTCAATCATTACGTATTTCTCGGAAATCCAAAATTATATCCGAGCAAATACCGGTGAATAGTGTTTTTTAAAAAATTTCTCGAAAAACTTCTATTTTCATCTTGGAAATTCAAACACTTTAATTCATTCACGTAGCTCAAATACTATGACATTCCAGCGTCACTAGGTTATATAACGACAACCATCTTGATAACACATAGAATAAGATTTTATTATTATTTAAATGAATAAAATCATTTTACAATAAGATCCGAATTTCTCGGTCGTTACATTCTTCCCCCCTTATAAAGATTCTGTCCCCAGAATCTCGTCTTACTTTAATCAAATAGATGAGAAATTTTTTTTTCCATCTTTTCTTCTAGTTCCCACGTTGCTTCTTCAGCATCATGGTTTCTCCATAATACCTTCACTGATGGTATTACCTTGTTCCTCAGAACTTGTTCCTTTCTATCAATGTTTTGCATCGGCAACTCTTCATACATTAAGTCTTTCTCGATATGAATTGGCTCATACTAGATTATATGCTTATAGTCCGACTTATATGGACGTAATACAGATACATGAAACACGTTATGTATTCGTTCTAGGTCTGGAGGTAATGCTATCATATAAGCTACCTCTCCTACCCGTTTTAATACCTCAAAAGGTCCTATAAACCTTGGACTTTACTTTCCTTTCTTTCCAAAGCGTATCTTTCCTTTCCAGGGAGATACCTTTAGAAATACATACGAACCCACCTCAAACTCTCGACCTAATCTATGCGAGTCCGCATACTTCTTCTGTCTGTCCTGAGCCGTGACGAGATGCATCTGAATTAACTTTACCACCTCCGCTGTCTGCTGCACCAATTCTGGTCCTAGCATACGGCGTTCTCCACTTCATCCCAACACAAAGGTGTTCTGCATTTTCTTTCATACAAAGCTTCGTACGGCGGCATGCCTATGCTTGAATAATAACAGTTGTTATAGGCAAACTCTACTATTGGTAGGTGATCATCCCAACTACCCTTGAAATCCATGACGCAAGACCTCAACATGTCTTCTAACGTCTGAATTGTTCTCTCACTCTACCCATCAGTCTGAGGATGATAAGCCGTGCTTAGCTTTAGCTGTGTTCCCAACTGCTCTTGCACACTCCTCCAAAAGTTCGATGTGAATCGTGGATCACGATCTGACACAATCGATACCGGTACTCCGTGTCTAGAAATAATTTCCTTAACATAAAGTTTAGCTAATTGGTCCAAGTTATACTTGATCCTAATTGGCAAAAAGTGAGCCGACTTTGTCAACCGGTCCACTATTACCCAAATAACATCATATCCTTTATTCGTTGTTGGAAGTCCCACCACAAAATCCATTATAATATGCTCCCACTTCCATTCTGGAATCTCCAATGACTGTAATAAGCCACTGAGTCGTTGTTGATGTTCGGCCTTAACTTTTTGACAAGTCAAGCACCTACTCACATACTCTGCTATTTCTCTCTTCATGTTCGGCCACCAAATACTCTGTCGAAGGTCTTGATACATCTTAGTGCTACCAGGATGTATCAAGTACCTAGAATTATGAGCTTCTTATAACACTTGCTCCTTTAATTCCGTCTCATTCAGAACCCAAATTCTTCCCTCAAATCTTAATAATCCTTCATTATCAAGACTATACTTAGCATCTTCCTTCTCGGATAACCGCTTCTTCATTTGATTACACTCGTCTGTCGTGAGTTGTACTTCCTTGACTCTTTCTACGATGGTAGACTGCATCTCCATCACAAACAGTCTCTGCTCTGCCTCAATTGGCAACTTTACCTCTAATTCCATCCTAGCCATCTCTGTTATTAACTCATTTTGAGTTGTTAACATAGACAACTTTTCCCGACCCTTCCTACTTAAGGCGTCGGTAACTATATTGGCCTTTCCAGGGTGATACAGGATTTCACAATCATAATCCTTTATCAACTCTAGCCATCTTCTCTACCTCATATTCAACTCCTTCTGAGTGAAGATATACTTTAGACTCTTATGGTCCGTATATATCTCACTTTTTCCCCATAAAGATAATGTCTCCATATCTTTAGGGCAAACACTTGCTGCGGCCAGTTCCAGATCATGA
>CM029019.1:100764347-100829347 GCA_016801055.1 Panax notoginseng
TGAATTCAAGTGTCTCTTGTTAATGTATTGTCTGATGAATTTTCTTAGAAACTAAATTCGATTCGGGAAGAGTTAGACTATTTCTAAATATAGAAAATGTGAATAATGATTCCTTTTAAGTTGATGTGTAGAATTTTTGTATGGTATTAAAGGCCACGTGATGTCAATGGATTTATTTTCGATTTGATTTATGAGACTCTGAGGAAGTCAAAGGTAGTATTTTATTCCTTTAGTTGAAAACGTCTGTACGGTAGTTATCTATCGATGTTGTACATCAAGAAGTTATTAAGAAAATATTGTGTGGGATACGCGAAGTTCAAGATAACCACTTCGTTAGTTAAATAGACGAGAGGAAATCAGTGAAATTTATATGGGCCGGAAATTATGAAGTGAATTCTCAGGAATTGAAGAAGAATTTAGTATGACACCTATGTTGTCTCTACTAGATCGTATAGAAAACTTTGTGTTGTATAGCGACGCATCGTGTAATATACAAGACTGTGTGTTTAGGTAGAACGATAGGGTCATTTTATATGCATCGCGTTAGTTAAAATTTTTATGAGAAAAGGTGTCCGACTCACGATTCGGAACTAGAGCTAATAGTGGTTACTCTGAGGATTTAACGATATTACTTTTGGGTAGTAGTGTGAGATATAAAAAGACCATAAGTGTCTAAACCATATTCTCATATAGGGATATTTAAGCATGCATTGAAGTGATAGTTGGAGTTGATCAAGGATTGTGAATGCAAAATCCTAAATGATTATGGTTGCCAACGTCTTAAGAAAAGGGTAGGAGTAATTTTTATTAACTATTCAAGATAGGTTCATAATAGAAATGACAAATTTGTGGTAGGAGGTAAGATATAGGGAAAAAATCAGAGGAGAAGCTGTTCAGATGAAAACCGTGCAACTTTGCTAGACAGAGTAAAGGAAGAGTAGCTCCAAGATGAGGGTGTCAAATTCAAAATCGATACTGAAGGATAGTTGAAAGTAGACGAAGAAACTAGGTTTCGCTAATACCAGGAATTGAAAATAAAGTTTTACATAAAATTTATATATTGAATGAACTAGGAAGCACGAAAATATATATTGCCTTCGATAATACTATTGGTGGCAAAATATGGTGGTAGTTTTATGGTATGTCAAAGTTAGCATATTACCTATCGATCAGTGTGCAAAGTTATATGTTAACGAAATTATTTCAAGACACGGTATTTCAGTGTCAATTGTGTTGAACCGAGATTCACGATTTACATTGAATTTTTAGAAAGGTTTACAAGAACGTATGGAACGCAATTAGAAATAAGTATGTCATATCGTTTGTAAATCAATTGCCAAAACTAAAAGAAAATCCAGACATCGGAAGGCGTGCTAAGCACACGAGAAGTTTTTGATAATGTCATACGAGGAATCCGCATTGAGTAAGTTATGGGCAAGTTAAGAATAAGTTAAGAGTAAGGTAATGCTAGGTGGGTTTTCAATTGAGGACTCATATGGTAACTAAGTCGTACAAACCTTTGTATGGGTAGAGGTTTTGTGCATATACTTGGTTTATCACATTGATAATCATGGAATATCGGTATCGCGCTATCCACGTATATGTGGTGGAAAGGTGATTCTTTTCTCATGTATATATTTGATAGTTAGATGATATTAAGATTAGGTTCGGTTCTAAAAACTAAAGAATATGGTAAGTTCGTGGACTCATACTCATATGGTATGTTTTGAACCCCTCAGCGAATGGACGCCTATGGTCTGACTAGGATAAGTTACTAAACTCATATGGTTATGGCAAGTTTCTGAATTTTCAAAGTGTGGTAAGTTTGATGAACTATATTAGGTATAATACGGTTATGGTATAGGAAGCATTTATGAAGTTGAAAAGATGGTTTTGAGGTTGCCCTACCTCTACAGTTAGAGCGCATTCGTAATGTTTTCATGTTTTGTTAATATAATTGAACAAGCCCGACTGCAATCATGTGTGATCAAGTACGAACCGTTATAGTTGTCCTACTAGGAAATTACTATTCAGATAGTCGACAGAAAAGAACGAAATGCTCAGGGATAAAGTGATACCTTCTGTAAAGGTGATATGGAGGAACCACAACGTCGAAGAGGCTACGTGGGAACTCGAATTACCCTGAGTTATTTGTTTAGTCTATGTCTTCGATTATGGGGACAAAATCTTTGTAAAGAGGGAAGAATGTGACGATTTGATTGTTTGAGTTGTGATTCTGGAGACAGAATCCTTGTAAGAAGGGAAGGATGTAACAATCCAAATTTAAATTGTAATATTAAATATTTTTGAATTATATAAATATTTATTTGATGTGTTTATTGTTAAAAATTGATGAAATAATATTTTATTAATGTGATTATTATTAGTAAAATTTATGAATTAAATTTATTAGATAATATTCCAAATTAAATTAATTTATAATTTAGAGAGTTGTAATATAACATGAGATGTTATATTGTTGTTTTTAACTTAATAATTTAAATTGGTGTGTTAAATTATTAAATGAAATTATAATTTTGTGATAATTGTTTAAGTGGAATATTTATTTAAAATATGGTATGTATAATTAATTTATTTGATTAATGTTGGATATAGAAATCCAAATTAATAATATGTAATTATAAATTATAACGTAAATTATTTATTAAATAATTAAAGTAGTTTTAAATTAATTTAACCCAAACAAGGCTTAAATATTTAAGTCTTTATTTTAAAGACTTTTTGCCAAACAAAGCCTTAAGGCTTTTTGATTTTTAATTTTAAATTATAATAATATAAATAAAATATAAATAATATATGTTAAATATGTTATAACTGACATGTAATTATTATTATATTAAGTATATGGCAATTTCGTACGTTTGGGTTGTAGGCGTCGGGTGTATTTGGTTATACGTGAAAAATAATTGGCTTAAGCCTAATAAAAGATAAGGAAAGAAAAGGTTTTCAAAGAAGAATTTGAGAGAGTTTAAGAGAGAAAAGGCTGGGATTTCAAAGCAAGTTCTGAGTGTTCAAGCGATTCTCAGTGAAAGGATTTCCAAAGCAACAAAAGGTATTTCTCTAAAAATTTTATTTCTTATATATGAATATATATGAGTTTTACGGCATGAAGCTTCAAACTCTTTGAATTCAATTTTTTTTCGAATTCCTGTTATACAACTTATTATGGTGATTGTATGTGTTTTGAGATGCTAGAGTTTATGTTTAAACAAGGATTTTGTATGCTAATTACAGTTAAAAGTAGAAAAATAATGGCAGTGGTTATATTTTTTCATATGGCTTGTAAAAGTACAAATTTTAGTGGTCAATTTGTATGTTAATCTGCGAATTGTGTTTTGATTATGCTAGTCCATTAAGAAACGGAGAGAACGTAGTTTTAATGAAGTGATTTGGACAAGAATATTGATCACAATGATGATTTCTATAAAGGATGTCAAAAATTGAGTTTTTATATGAAAACATGAAATTTAAGGAATTAAATTAGTTAAAGTTGTTGTTAAATTGTTCTAAGTGGTTGAATATGTGAGGAATCATGTTTGTGTTAGTTTTATACCAATTGTCTATGTTAATATCATTGTTTTGTGGGTGAAATTCGTGTTAGTTGGCTTAAGAAAAGTGCCGAAATCACGTTCTGTAAAACTGAAACTGGTGCGTAGCGCGGGGCGCGCTGGAAACCAAGGCAAAACTGGCGCGACCGCGCCAGTAGCCAGCCAGAGATAGTGAAGCCTGCTATTTCTGCAGACCTTAGATACCATTATAACTTAGTTTAATGATGTGTTAATGTAATAAACATGTAATATGGAGGTTAAAATAAAACTGTGTCATGACATTGATAATTTCAAAGTTGTAAATAGATTAGTAGATTAGGAAAGCGATATGTTAGGATTTAAGGTACACAATGAATAATGAATGGGTGTTATGAAGCTAACACTTGTGGTTATTGAGATGAACATTATAAGACATGGAAGGTGATTAATATAAAACCAATGAGTCCTAGGAAGACTTAAACACTTGTTTAAACTTTAAGTTCGATTAAGGAGAATTGTAGTATTGATTAATAAGAGTTGAAAATGTGATTTGGATGCTAAAAGTCTTATGTATGTGTTAGTGAGAGTTTTCAGATTCGTGTTATGTGGTTTATTAATATGGTTAGACCTTAAACTAGAGGTTTATAACTTAACTAAGATGAGAAATGAATCTAAGAGGTTAATGTATATGTAGCTAATTGATGTGACAATCCTAATGGTATGTGTAGGATATTGAAGTACGTGAGTTGAAATTATATAGCTTACGCAAGAGGCAAGTTCTCTACCCTTTACTACTTTATTATTCAGCAAGGTTGCTTTTCACTGTCATGTTATACTTATGTAAGTTCTCTATCTCTAATCTCTTGTTGAGCAATTTATTATTATGCAAGTTCCTTAACCCTCATTTATTGTTGAGCAAGTTAATTAATCTTTGTTTCTTTATTACAAAGAGATTACTTTGGTTATTCAATGTCTGTAATTTTATTGTAAGAAATGTTTTTATTCAGCTACTAATAACTATTGTTTGATCTCCATTCTCCAATGTTATTGTACAATCTTACGTTATTGTACCGAACTCTAAGTTGCCTTGCAATTCTTTACTAATTCAACTAATCCTTAGTTGATGAACGTTCTAAACTCTAAATTACCATTGAAGTAACCCAAACCAAACTTCCTTTGGTTCAGAACCTGATAATCTAAGCTAAGATGAACAACCTTATATTAGGGGATTTTTTTAGAGCTACGCAATAGCTTTAAAATATTTGCACAATACATAGTACAAAGGGCTGATCACCTAGAATACGGGATGATGGTCCATATAGTCGTTTAGACTGTTAAAGGTTATAGTAGAAACACCTGTTAACCTAGGACATAGATGATAATTATAGTCTTTTAGACTGTTAAAGGTTAAAGTAGAAATACTTGAAAACCTAGAGTATAGTTCGTGGTCTTGTGACCCTCAGTGTATTCTTTGATGTGGATATCTATTGTTAACTTAACCGTTCATTATTCCTTTAAACTCGTAGCTTTTAAATTAAAGTTTATTATTCCGGTAAGAGTATTTTACCATTGAAAGTTTAGTTAATTATTATTCATAAAATGTTATTGTATACAATATTCTTCTTGTAGGCAATTGTTTGCTCACTCTTGCACCAAAACAATGCAGATAAAGTTAAGAAGTTTGAAGAGTTTTCTACAAGCAAGGGCAAGAGCACGATGCTTGATTAGACGACGTTTAATTTACCTTTTATTTATGAAGCTTATGTAATAGTTTTAATTATGGTTATGCTTTAATATTCTGCTGCTGATTATAATAAAGGTTAGATGACCTGGGATTTATTTTAGATTATATAACCCTTTAATGGGAGATTGATTGTTTAAGCTTTTGAGTTTAATTATATCCTTTGTTTATGGGTAGTTAGTTATGA
Source organism: Panax notoginseng (assembly GCA_016801055.1). Classification (NCBI taxonomy): domain Eukaryota; kingdom Viridiplantae; phylum Streptophyta; class Magnoliopsida; order Apiales; family Araliaceae; genus Panax; species Panax notoginseng. The sequence goes on from CM029019.1 coordinate 100,769,824, forward strand.
TTTAATTGGATAGTGAACACCAAATCTGTGGGATTAAAGTGCCCGGATTTGGGGGGTGTCATACACACTAGTTCGAATGTAACCTTTATCTAGTAACTCTTGCAGTTGTATCATCAATTCTTTCATTTCTACTAGCGCCATACGATATGGAGCTTTCAAAATAGGAGTTGTTCCCGGTGCTATGTCTATTACGAAATCGATTTCTCTGTCTGGCAGAAGACCAGGCAAATCATTTGGAAATACATCTTGGAAATCTTTGACTACCGATATATTTTTCATTTCTACTCCCCTCTTCTGAGTATCCACTATATAGGCTAGATAACCTACACATCCTTTCTTTAAAAATTTCTTAGCCTGCATCATTGTAAAGTAACACGATTGCTTAAGCGATGAGCTACTATAAAAAACTACCTTAGACCGATTTGGAGTCTCAAGGTTCACACTTTTCTTTTGACAATCGATTATCACAACGTGGCTGGATAACCAATCCATTCCCAATATTACGTCAAACTCTCCCAATCTCATCGAAATCAAGTATACTCTTAGTTCATGATCTCTAACGTTTGTGCTACAATTTCTGTAAACATATTCTACCGGGATTACTACATTATTCGTAACTTCTATGTTAAAAGGATTTCCTAATCGTTCTCGGGGTAAATTAAGTCGACTGGGCAAATTCATCAGATACAAAAGAACAGGTTGCACCCGAATAATGCATTTTTATCTTTGATTGGGATAATACCTGACACCACATCCTTCGCAGCTACTGCGTCCTGGATAGTCATTTTAAAGATCCTAGCAGTTGGGCGGTTGGATTGCGTCAATCCTCCAATCATCAGTTTACTGCCTCCCCCTTGCTGGCCATTTCCTCCGTCACTCCCTTTCTTCTGGCAGTCCTTAATCAGGTGGTCTGTCGAGCCACAAGTGAACCAACCCTTAACCTTCTTGAGCTTTGGGCAGTTAGGTGAAATATGCCCTTCCTGGCCACAGTTGTAGCAAGTACTACGCCCCTTCCGTCACTCGTCCTGGTGATTTCCCACAATTCGATCATCCCTCTGCCCTCTTCTTAAAACCTACATGAAAATTCCCCATTTGAATGTTGTAGTTTTTGTTGTTGTTGTTATTCTCTCATTCCCTCTTTCCTATATTACTTCCCTCGCTGCTGCTTCCTCCACGGCTTTCTCCTCCCATGTTCTTACCCTTCTTTTCCTTATTATACAAACTTAAAGCTTCACTACCTCGCTCTACAATAATAGCCTTCTCCAGCAACATTGCAAATGAATCGATCTGAAAAACCGACACCTTGTTGAAGAACTAAGGTTTTAGTCCCTGCTCAAAACATCTAGGTTTCCTATCTTCATCCCCTACCTAGTGTTCTGCAAACCGGGCTAGCTCTATGACACCCCCAAATTCGGGTACTTCATTTCCACCGAATTTGGTGCTCACTATCAAAATAATTACATCTAACTACCCATAATAAAGGATAAAACATCAATTAATTTAAACAATAATCTTTCCCATTAAAGGGTTACATCATCTCATAAACAATCCCAGGTAATCTAACCGTAAATTATTACATAAGTTTGCAGAATACATCATAAAGGAAAATAAGTCTTATAACATAATGCATTTAGATAAATTCTAATAATTCTTCAACACTTGGACATCTTTCCCTTTCCTTTGCTAGTAGATGGCTCATCGACTCTTTCAACTTTAGATGTAGTGTTAATTGCAAGAGTGAGCAAACAATTGCTCACTGATATATAAAGAGTAGTAATAATAACCATATGAGAATGAACAACGAAAACTGAATAATAATGAACTTGTTCTACGAATCAAAAATAGAAAACAAGTTCGAACTTTAATATCTGAGGGTCTGAAGACCACGAACTATGTCCCCGGTGATTAGGTATTACTACCCCAACCTTAACAGTCATTTAAACTATACAGACCCTGCTTAACATACTTAGAGGGGTCAGCCCTTTGTACCATGCATTGTGCATAAACATCTAAACGTTAACACGTACAAAATCCCCTATGTTAGGGTTGTTTGTCTCTGCTTGAATTTAGAATTTCCGCACTAAAGAAATTTTAGCTCGGAACTAGCTTATCAATGGTTCTAGAATTTTAGAACACTATTCATCATAGGTTAGTTCAATCAATAAGAGTTCGCTAACTATTTAATGGTTCAACACGATAATATAGAATTGAACATGATTAATTAAGTCAAAGTTTGAGTGATGACAATATACATTGGAACAGACATGGTATATATATGCAAAGTACTATATTAAAAAGAGTTAGAATAGTCTAATTTGAATCAATGTTTTAAAACAGTATATGCTTTGAATAGCAATAACAAGAAATAGGAATGTGCAACTCGCTCGATATAATGAATTAGGTTACAAGAGCATATTCAACCATACATAAGATAAAATCAATAGACTTGCTCAACTTTAGTATAGGATTTGCATAACGATAATTTAGAACTAGAAAGCTTGCTTGACAATAACAAATATCGAATTTATGAAACTTGCATTTGCTATAAAGAGAATGAAGTTAGAGAACTTGCCTTGTATGTAAACTACACAAATAATAATAATAAACGTTTTCCAATTACCCTACTTATGCCATTAGGATCACAATACCAATTAGTTATATTAACATCAATTTCATTTTAATCATGTCTATAATCCTCAACTTAGGACTTGATTATCCTACTCATTCACGTAACATGAAACTGAATTCTAAATTATATCATAGTATACGTCATGGTGATTGCAAAATAATTCCAATTCAAATGACATCACATTACGAACTTTCACCACTTACTAATTTATAATCTATAGTTTCGGCGTTGTGATTACAACACATTACTACGTCTTGTAGCACGTTTTAGATCTTTACAAATCGTTACAATATGTTAAGTTAACAATTTCCTAGCTATATTGTTAACAGCTCAACTCTAGGTCTGACTGACCATTGGCGCGGTCGCGCCATGTTTCCCTTTGAATCCGGTGCGCCTGCGCGGCAGCGCGCCTGCGCCGGCAGCGCGCCCGCGCTAGACACCAGAACCAGTTTTACAATAAAGAAATCAGACTATGTTCTATGGCCAAAAATCACAATTGCACAAAAATTCATGAAACCTAGCAACTAAAACATTGCAATAACATATTTAAGCATGCTACTCTTCATTCTAATTACATAAACATTACATATACACAATTTAAAGAATCAAAATCACAATTTTCTAACTTTCTTTACTTTCAACACTTTTAGCGAATTCGATCGCCACGACTTCGTTTCTTAACTAATTAACACGATTTAAACTACGTCGCTTTCATTTCTTAACATCCTAACATAATCCAACATCAAATTGCAGATTATAACACATATTGGACTATAAATTTTTTACTTAAATCGGCCATATCATATGAACATATCACTATTATTTTAATTCCTTCCAATTTCACGTATTTAATCATCAAATAGCACTCGCATAAGTTAATTAACAGATTATAAACCCTTCATACATGTATATATAACAATCCAACATAACTACCAATAGAAATTTCAACAATAAAAGTTAAGATTAGAGTATGTTATACCTTGATTTAGCAAACTCTTCTCTTAAAATCACCGTGTTTACTTTCTTCTCCAAAACCTCTGCAAGTCTTCTCACCAAACTCTCTCTCTAATCTCTATGTTTCTCTCTTGTAGTTCTATTATCTAGCCTTAGGGAAATATGATGCGTAGAATAAACCGAAGCTCCCCACGACCATCAGTTAAAAAAATAATACGTCTATCAGTTATGTTAGGCCAAAAGCCACAAGGCTATGTTTGGCTACACATAAATCTCATACTAGTTTTTTTTTTATAATATTATATTATATAATTACTTTTGTCACACTTGATTTTAGTTAATTTAAATGACTTTAACTTAATTAATTTAAATAACTTAAAATAGTAAATATAACAATTTCTATTATAATTATATTTATGATTAATAAATAATTATATATCTAATTTAATTAATAAATTAGACTAAAATCTTACTTTGTTTAATTTACTTATTTTCTTAAATATTAAACAATTCATTTAATTTAATTATTTTTATTAAATTAAATCCTCAAATAATAAAATTACTATTCATTAATTTAGTTAACATACATACTCAACTAAATTATTACATCACCATTCATCAAATATTTATTTTTCCCAATAAATAAATTATTTAAAATATTTATTTAATCAATAAATATTTAAATTAAATTATAAATTTCTCGATCGTTACATCATTCCCTCCTTAAAAGGATTATGTCCCCAGAATCACAACGCGATAAATTCATTCGTCACATTCTTCCCTCCTTAACAGGATTCTGTCCCCATAATCATTATATAAGATTAAGCAAATAATTGAGGATAATTCTTCATCATATCATCTTCAAGTTCCCACGTAGCTTCTTCAGCATTGTGGTTCCTCCAGATTACCTTAACAGAAGGTATCACTTTATTCCTTAGTACTTGCTCTTTCCTGTCAATAATTTGAACAGGGACTTCTTATATGTTAAGTCTTTCTCAAATTGTAACGGCTCATACTCTAGAACATGTTTATAATTAGGCTTATATGCCCTTAACACCGATAGATGGGAAATATTATGAATATGCTCCAAATCTGGAGGTAAAGCTACCTCGTATGCCACTACACCAATGCGTCGAAGCACTTCAAAAGGTCCTATAAACCTAGGGCTTAATTTACCCTTCTTGCCAAATCAAATTTTCCCCTTCCAGGGATATACTTTCAAGAACACATAACTATCAACATCGAATTTCCAATTTTGTCGATGTTGATCGGCATATTTCTTCTATCTATCTTGTGCAGCTATCAATCTGGCTCGAATCACCTTGACGATTTCGACGGTTTGTTGTACCAACTCTAGACCTAATAGTTGACGTTCATCTACCTCATCCCAGCATAACGGAGTCCTGTATTTCCTTCCGTATAACGCTTCATAAGGCGGCATGCCAATACTCGTGTGATAACTATTATTATAGGCAAATTCCACCAATGGTAGATGATCATCCCAATTTCCTTTGAAATCCATGATACATGCTCTGAGCATATCTTCTAGAGTTTGGATGGTTCTCTCACTCTGTCCGTCAGTTTGGGGATGGTACATTGTGATCATTCTCAGTTGTGTTCCCAAATATTTTTGTAATCATTTCCATAAATTAGATGTGAAACGTGGATCTCTATTTGAAACAATGGACACAGGTACACCATGTCTTGAAATAATTTCCTTCACGTAAAGTTTTGCCTACTGATCTAGGATGAATCTAATCCTGGTTAGTAAGAAGTATGCCGACTTCGTCAATCGATTAACAATCACCCAAACGGTGTCGCAACCTTGTTGAGTCGTTGGAAGACCTACCACAAAATCTATTGTGATATGTTCCCATTTCCATTCCGATATCTCCAACGGTTGCAATACTTCGCTTGGCTTTGATGTTCAGCTTTAACTTTCTGACACGTTAAGCATTTCACCACACACTCAGCCACATCCTTTTTCATATTGGCCACCAAAAATGATGTCTAAGATCCTGGTACATTTTCGTACTTGTAGGGTGAATCGAATATCTTGAGTTGTGAGCTTCACCAAGAATTTTCTCTTTAACTTTCGGTACTGGTGGAACCCAAATTCTCCCTTCGAATCGAAGTAACCCTTCCGAATAGATTTTAAATTTACTTTCCTCCCCTTCAGATACTTTCTATTTTTCTTTTCGTAGTCTTCATCCTGAAGTTGTGCATTCCTCACCTTATCTACCAACGTTGAACCGTTTCCTATCTGAAATAACTTTTCGTCGAATTCTGTCGGATATTTAATTTCTAATTTCATTTTTGCCATTTCCGACACTAGCTTTTCCTGAGCAGTCAACATCATTAACTTCTCCCTTCCCTTCATACTTAAAGCATCAGCAACAACATTCGCCTTTCCGGGATGATAGAAAATCTCGCAGTCATAGTCTTTGATCAGCTCTAACCATCTTCTCTGCCTCATATTCAAGTCTTTTTGTGTAAAGATATACTTCAGACATTTATGGTCAGTATATATCTCACACCTCTCTCCATAAAAGATAATGTATCCAAATCTTCAGGGCAAATACCACCGCAGCCAACTCTAAGTCATGAGTCGGAAACCCCTTCTCGTGATCCCTTTAATTGACATGATGCGTATGCAATAACTCTGTCGTTCTATATAAGCACACAACCTAGTCCTTTATGCGGCATCACACAAAATTCCCTGTATCGTTAGGCAATGACAACACAAGTGTCGTACTCAACCTCTTCTTTAATTCGTGAAAACTTTCCTTACACTTCTCCGTCCAAACAAACTTAACCGCTTTCCTGGTTAAATTCGTCAACGGGGTCGCGATCTTGGAAGAGTCTTGAATAAAATGCCTATAGTAACCTGCCAATCCTAAGAAACTCCTTACTTTTGATGGTGTCTTCAGCTAATCCCAGTTTATTACAGCTTCCACGTTTGATGGATCTATCGAAATTCCATCCTTATCAATAACGTGCTCGAGAAATTGTACACGTTCCAACCAAAATTCACATTTTGAAAATTTTGCGTATAACTTTTCTTTTCTCAACGTCTCCAACGTCACTCTTAAGTGTTCAACATGTTCCTCCTTGGTTACCAGGATATCATCAATAAACACCACCACAAATTCATCTAAGAATGTTTTAAACACCATGTTCATCAAATCCATGAACGCTGCAGGTGCATTGGTTAACCCAAATGATAAAACCAGAAACTCGTAATGACCATACCGAGTTCTGAATGTCGTCTTCGGAACGTCTTCTGGCCTTACCTTCAGCTGATGATAACCACTCCTCAAGTCTATCTTTGAAAAATATTTTGCTCCCTTCAGTTGATCTAACATGTCATCGATTCTAGGTAATGGATACTTATTTTTAATCGTGACCTTATTCAATTCTAGATAGTCAATGCAGAGCCGCATCGACCCATCCTTCTTTTTAACAAATAACACGGGTGCTCCCAATGGCGATACGCTCGGCTGGATATACTTCTTGTCGAGCAATTCTTGCAATTGCACCATCAACTCTTTCATCTCTACCGGGGCCATTCTATATAGTGCTTTAGATATCGAGCCCGTTCCTAGTACTAAATCAATCATGAGCTCGATTTGTCTATCTGGCAGAAGCCGACAAATCTTCTAGAAATACGTCTGCAAAATCTCTTATGATCAGTATCTCTTCTAACTTCGCAGTCTTCTTTTGTGTATCAACTATGTAGGCTACGTATCCTACACATCCTTGTCTTAACAACTTCTTGGCTTGCATCACCGATATATAACTTTCTTATCGAGGTGACTTACTGCCATAGAACACAACCTATGATGGAGTCATAAGGTTAACACCTTTTCTTTTGCAATCAGTCACTGCTCCGTGATTGAATAACCAATCCATTCCCAGGATAACATCAAACTCATCCAGTCTAATCGGTATCAAGTCTACCATCATCTCTTGACCCTTAATAACCGCTCTATAATTCTTATATATGAATCTAACAAGAATCAATTCCCTAATCGCAATCTCTATGGTAAAAGGATAATCTAATTCTTCCTGAGGCAAATCTAAGTTCTGGACAAACACATCGGATATAAATGAACAAATAGCACCCGAATCAAATAGTACATAAGCATTAATACCATTAATCAGAATGATATCTAACACCACATCCTTAGACTGAACAGCATCCTGCACGGTCATATTGAAAGTTCTCACAGTAGGTCGGGTTGACTATGTTGGTCCAGTGATAGTCAATGCACCACCACCATTGTTGTTCCGCTTTCCTCCACTTGCACTCCCCGTTGGCTTTTTAGGGAAATCCCGAGCCATGTGATCCTTCAAACTGCAGGTAAAACATGCTCCTTTCTTTGGGCTAAAATAGTTTAGTGCAATGTGACCCTCCTGACCACAGTTGAAACACACCCGCTTTCCCTTCAAACATACCCTAGTATGGTTCTTTCCACAAGTAGCACAAGCTTTAAAATTTTCCTTCTGCTAACTTCTTTGTTGTCCTCCTGCAGTCAAATTCTCGTTCCGCTTCCTCTTCTGATTGTTACTTCCAACATTACTTCCACCAGCCTTATTTTTATTCTCATTCTTCCTCTTCTTCTGTTCTTAATTGTACTTGGTCAAGGTATCGCTTCCTCCTTCTGTGATAATTGCCTTTTCCAGTACAGCCAAAAATGTATTTAACTGGAACATTGAAACCTTGCTATACAGCCAGGGTTTCAATCCTTATTCGAACCTTCTCGCCTTATGCTCATCTGTATTGACTTGATAATTGGCAACCCTTGCCAACTCATTAAACTTCGCAGCATATTCTGACACCGTCATAGTTCCTTGTTTCAGCTCTAGAAATTTCACCTCCAACTAATTCTAAGAACTCGCTGGAAAGTACATTTCGAAAAAAATCTCTTTAAATCTATCCCACGTTATCACTCCTTATCCCCCACGAACCTTATTTGCTTGCCACAAGTAGCTAGCTTCGAACTTCAGCATGAACGTCGTGAACGCAGTCTTCTAATCTTTGTTAACTCCAACAATATCAAACACCCTCTCCATTTCCATGATCCAAGTTTGGGCTTCCATTGGATTCATAGACCCTTGAAACTCTGGCGGTCCAACCGCTTTGAATTCCTTGAAGGTCGTAACTTGAGCTTGCGATTGATTCGCAAGTGCTCCCGTCAACAAAGTCACCAACTGTTGAACCGAGTTAGCGTTGGCCTCGTTGTTATTGTTAGTAGACCCCTCGGGAGGTGGTTGTTGACGTGGTTGTCTTCTTCTAAGAGGCATTTTCTGTTTAAAATATATGTTAATTAGATCAATATTCATTTCCTTGAATATCCCAAAGTTTAACTTTAAACATTCTAAGATTAAAGCTATAAAACATAACATTTCAAATAAACTTTGATATTTTATTCATTCATAATATTTTTAAAAACACAATAAAGATATCATAAACGCTATTAAAATCCACTTTCCTGAACTAGACAAGTTTCTGGATTACATACTCATACTACCCCTTTATTCATCTCAAAATACGGGATTAAAAATTTTATTTATTCACATAAATAACACATACTATTATCACTCTTATTCTTTCTATCTATGCATATTAAGACAGTGTAAGGCTTCTCTATGCTCTTCCTCCATAATACGATACGCTGTTCTACGATCCATCACGAACCACGGCGAATCTTCAAACTGAGGTGGGTAATAAAAGACTCGATCATGGGCCCTATCAATCGCAGAATTAAATGGATGATCCATTTCGTTCATTTTGGCCTTCTTCACTTGGACTTTAGCCTCAGTACGGTCTGCACGATGAGTCGCCTTCATCCAAGCATCCTCAGCTCTTGCACGCTTAGTTGATTCCTCTTTGAAGACTCTTTTAATTTCTCCATGTCAGTCTTCATCTTCTCGTTCACTACCAACAAATCCTCATGCTGACCCTTGGTATGAACTAGGTCCTACTCCATTTTTCAAAGTCTTGAGTCGAGTTCCTGAATCTCCGCATCTTTCTGTTCTAACGTAACATAATGCATCTCAACTGACTCCTTCAGCTCCCCAACCTTGTCCTGCAATTCTATGTTATGGTCGTATAAAGCATCATACATCTCGGCTGATATGGAGTTTGGTGGAAACTCCACAGGATCCTCTTCCTCATCATCTTCCTCTATCTCCTCAGAACTATCCTCTTCGGGATCGGTCACAAGCTCATCCTCCTGGATCAACTGTTCCCGCACAACATGAATATCCCAGGGTTCGTCATCTCTAGGTATCTGAGGTATCACCTTCCTAGCTGGACTGGATCCTCCTTCGTTAGACATCATGCCAACAAAATATTTTAAGTTTTACTTAATATTTTCGATACTCGCGAGCACATAAATTATTAACACATAGCACATAATGTCTTTTATTATTTAGCTTCAATGGATACCTTATTCCATTCCTTAAAACCCGATAAGAGTTAAACACCTCTATGTTTTCTAACAGTTTAAAGGTTGCTTCCTAATGTTTCCCCACCTAAGGTTCATAACCTAAAGCTTTGATACCAACCTATGACACCCCCAAATTTGGGTACTTCATTTTCACCGAATTTGGTGCTCACTATCAAAATAATTACATCTAACTACCCATACTAAAGGATAAAACATCAATTAATTTAAACTATAATCTTTCCCATTAAAGGGTTACATCATCTCATAAACAATCCCAGGTAATCTAACCTTAAATTATTACATAAGTTTACGGAATACATCATTAAGGAAAATAAGTCTTATAACATAATGCATTTAGATAAATTCTAATAATTCTTCAACACTTGGACATCTTGTCCTTTCCTTTGCTAGTAGATGGCTCATCGACTCTTTCAACTTTAGCTGCAGTGTTAATTGCAAGAGTGAGCAAATAATTGCTCACTGATATATAAAGAGCAGTAATAATAACCATATGAGAATGAACAACTTGAACAATAATGAACTAGTTCTACGAATCAAAAATAGAAAACCAGTTTGAACTTTAATATCTGAGGGTCTTAAGACCACAAACTATGTCCCCGGTGATTAGGTATTACTACCCCAACCTTAACAGTCATTTAGACTATACAGACCATCCTTAACGTACTTAGGAGGATCAGCCCTTTGTACCATGTATTGCGCACAAACATCTAAACGTTAACACGTACAAAATCCCATATGTTAGGGTTGTTTGTCTCAGCTTGAATTTAGAATTTCCGCACTAAAGAAAGTTTAGCTCGAAACTAGCTTATCAATGGTTCTAGAAATCTAGAACATTATTCATCATAGGTTAGTTCAATCAATAAGAGTTCACTTACTATTTAAAGGTTCAACACGATAATATAGAATTGAACATGATTAATTAAGTCAAAGTTTGAGTGATGACAATACACATTGGAACAGATATGGTATATATATGCTAAGTACTATATTCAAAAGAGTTAGAATAGTCTCATTTGAATAAATGTTTTAAAACAGTGTATGCTTTGAATAGCAATAACAAGAAATAGGAATGTGCAACTCGCTCGATGTAACGAATTAGGTTACAAGAGCATATTCAACCATACATAAGATAGAATCAACAGGCTTGCTCAACTTTAATATAGAATTTTCATAATGATAATTTAGAACTAGGAAGCTTGCTTGACAATAACAAATATTGTAATTATGAAACTTGCATTTGGTATAAAGAGAATGAAGTTAGAGAACTTGCCTTGTATGTAAGCTACACAAATAATAATAAACGTTTGCCAATTACCCTACACATGTCATTAGAATCACAATACTAATTAGTTATATTAACATCAATTTCATTTGTTTAGTTTTCATTTTAATCAAGTCTATAATCCTCAACTTAGGACTTGATTATTCTACTCATTCACGTAACACAAAACTGAATTCTCAATTATATCATAGTATACGTCGTGGTGATTGCAAAACAATTCCAATTCAAATGACATCACATTACGAACTTTCACCACTTACTAATTCATAATCTATAGTTTCGGCGTTGTGATTACAACACATTACTACGTCTTGTAACAAGTTTTAGGTCCTTTACAAATCATTACAAAATGTTAAATTAACAATTTCCTAGCTATGTTAACAGCTCAACTCTGGGTCTGACTGACCATTGGCGCGGCCGCGCCATGTTTCCCTTTAAATTTCGACGTGCCCACGAGGCAGCGCGCCCGCGCTAGACACCAGAACCAGTTTTACAGTAACGAAATCAGACTCTATTCTTAGGCCAAAAATATCAATTTCATAGAAATTCATGAAACCTAGCAACTAAAACTTTGCAATAAAATAGTTAAGCATGCTACTCTTCATTCTAATTACTTATACACAATTTGAAGAATCAAAATCACAAATTTCCAACTTTCTTTACTTTTAACACTTTTAGCGAATTTGATCGCCACGACTTCGTTTCTTAACCAATTAACATGATTTAAACTACGTCGTTTTCATTTCTTAACATACTAGCATAATCCAACATCAAATTGCAGATTATAACATATATTGGACTAGTAATTTTGTACTTAAACCAGCCATATCATATGAACATATCATTGTTATTTCAATTCCTTCCAATTTCACGTATTTAATCATCAAATAGCACACACATAAGTTGATTAACAGATTATAAACCCTTCATACATGTATATATAACAATCCAACATAACTACCAGTATAAATTTCAACAATAAAAGTTAAGATTAGAGTATGTTATACCTTAATTTAGCAAACCCTTCTCTCAAAATCAATGTGTTTACTTTCTTCTCCAAAACCTCTGCAAGTCTTCTCAGCATGCTCTCTCTCTAATCTCTGTGTTTCTCTCTTGTAGTTCTATTATCTAGCCTTAGGGAAATGTGATGCGTAGAATAATCCGAAGCTCCCCACGATCATCAGTTAAAAAAATAATACGTCTATCAGTTATGTTAGGCCAAAAGCCACAAGGCTACGTTTGGCTACACATAAATCCTATACTAATTTATTTTTATAATATTATATTATATAGTTACTTTTGTCACACTTAATTTAAATGACTTTAGCTTAATTAATTTAAATAACTTAAAATAGTAATTATAATAATTTTTATTATAATTATATTTATGATTAATAAATAATTATATATCTAATTTAATTAATAAATTAGACTAAAACCTTACTTTATTTAATTTAGTTATTTTCTTAAATATTAAACACTTCATTTAATTTAATTATTTTCATTAAATTAAATCCTCAAATAATAAAATTACTATTCATTAATTTAGTTAACATACATACTCAACTAAATTATTACATCACCATTCATCAAATATTTATTTTTCCCAGTAAATAAATTATTTAAAATATTTATTTAATCAATAAATATTTAAATTAAATTACAAATTTCTCGATTGTTACATCCTTCCCTCCTTAAAGGATTTTGTCCCAAGAATCACAACGAGATAAATTCATTCGTCACAAACTCATTGAACTTAGCCGCATATTGCACCACCGTCATATCTCCCTATTTAAGTTCTAAGAATTTCACCACCATTCAGTTCTTCATGCTTTTCGGGAAGTAGTTCTCAAAAATAGAGTCGTGAATCTCTCCCTTGCTATTATCCCTTCTCCTACTCTTTGCTGATTTACATCCCACCAGTAGTTCGCCTCGGCTCTCATCATGTAGATGGAAAACACAGTCTTCTGGTCTTCACCCACATGGGCGATGGTGAAGGCCTTCTCCATCTCTTTAATCCACGTCTGTGCCACGATTAGATCGATAGTACCCACAAATTTCGAAGGTCCTACACTTTTAAAGTCTATAAAGATTCTAACTTGTACCGCCTGGGGATTGGGTAGTACTAGCTTGTTGTTTCTGTAACAATCAAGAATTTTAATTGTAATTTTAAATATTTATTGAATTATATAAATATTTAATGGATGTGTTTATTGTCGAATAAATATTTATTTAATTTGATTTGGTTAATTATTTGTTAAATAAATAATTAATGAGTTAAAGAAATTAATTATTATGAGATAATATTCTAATTTAATTTAGTAATTAAGTTAGAGAGTTTATAGTGATTAAATGAATTATTATAATGTTTTTATTTAATTTAGTAATAAAAGTATGACAAATAACTATGCTATAAAGGAGTTATTTAAATATATTGAAGGAATTTAATTTAGTTTTGCCAAACAAGGCTTAAATATATTAAATCTTTAATTTTTAAAGAATTTTGCCAAACAGAGCCTTATGGCATTTGAACTTTTGAATTTTGAATTATTAATAATTTAAATTAAATAAATAAAATATAAATAATATATTAATTATGTAACTGATAATTTAATAAGATCATTAGTAGACGTCGATTTTTAAACCGTTTAAAAAGACGTGCGTTTGTTTAATTTTTTAGTTTACGTTTAATGTATTTGGCTTAAGCCTAAGAAAAGAAAAAGAAGAAGGTTGTCAAAGGTTTGAGAGGGAGTCTGAGAGAGAAAAAGCAAGAGAAAGTTCTGATTTCTTCAATCTATTCTCAGTGATTAACAAGGGTTTCTTAAGCAACAAAAGGTATTTTCTTATAATTTTAAAACCATATACTTATATATGTTTTACGTTCTTTGTGTTCCTGAAATTCACTCACTATGTATAAAGTTTTACAAAAATTGTGGGAAAACCATGTTTTTATAATTGGTTAGTAAATTATCTGTATTTGTAATTGTGGTTGTCATACTAGCATATATATATATATATATATATATATATATATATATATGATTGTATGCTTAATATATAGATAAGATTGTATGCTAAATTACGTTTAAAAGAAAGAAATTGGTTTTTACAGTGAACATGTATACATGTATGAACGTGGTTTGTAGAGTATCAAAATTTATACTTTGTTTGTGAACTAGTGGTGAAATTGAACCTTGTTTATGTTAATTGGGTAAGAATTTAATGAGAACGTAGTTCAAAGGAATGAATTTGATGGATAATTGTGGTTTACAGTGTTAAACCTTGTTAAACAATGTAAACAATGGAGTTTTGTTTTAAAATAGTGTTTCAAGGATTTAAGTTTTCTTAAATTGTTGTTTAAGTTGTACTAAATTAGTATATGTATGCTTGTTAAGGATTATGTGTAAATTATACGTGTTAATTTAGATGTTAGCACTGTTAATTAGTTAAAATTTAGTTGTTCTGTTCTTCGTCTGTTGGGTTCTGTAAGTTTCGGCGCCTCAGCGTAAAAGTCAGAGCCACAGCCCAGCCAGCAACCCGCGCCACAGCGCCACAGCACCAACTTCCCGTCGCAGCGCCGCTGTCTGGCATAGTTCTCGCGCCACAGCGCCAGACCTGAGTCACAGCGCGGCCCACAGTGTAAACTGTGGCGCCGCGGTGCCGGTTTGCAGTAGGTCCAAGAATGACTTTTGTCTTGCACAAAAGTCTGTAATAGTTAATGTAATGCAATATGATAATTGTTTAACATGTAATTTTATTATTTTGGTATTATAGTGCTAAGAACGAGCATGTTATTAACACCTAACAATATTTATTATTATGTTATTGGTGTATATTGATTAAGTGATTTAAAAATCAAACCATACGTTATGTAGATATATAGAGTGTTGGTAATGACAAATTGTATCCTATTGATATGTGTATAGGATATTGTGAATTGAATTATTTCGGTTTAGCCTACACGCAAGGTAAGTCTTCTAACCCTAAACCTTCGTTGTGCAAGTTTAATTTCGTTGAGCTAGTTTGTTTATTATTGATCAAGTTCTTGTATCTAGTTGTTCATGATGATGCATGTTTTCTAAATCTTATCTCTTAATGTTGAGCAATGTTATTGTTTCTAGTTCGATTACATTATGCAAGTTTTCTAACTCAATCTCGAGTTGTTATTTTTCAAGCACGTTAGTGGATAGTTATTGTTGACGATTCCATATCTAATATTATTATTCAATATTCACATTATTCTTACGTTGAACGAGTTATTCTTGTCTTTAACTTATTATTTTAGCATGCAATAATCTTCATTCTGATGAACAAGTTTATCGTTCAAGTTAATATTTATTATGCATGCTGCTTAATATTCAATTCTAAGATTTTAACCTTAGCTTAATGTTGTTCAAAGCAAGGTATGGTATATTATTTAATGCTTATGCTATTAGATTATTCATAAAGCATGAACTTAGTATACAATGTTGATTCAATTATGGTTTATTTCGTAACATAGTGTTATTACCTTTTATTCAAATAATCCTTAGTTGATGACTGTTGAATTCCAAATTACCTTGAAAGGTATCCAAACCAAACTTACTTTGGTGCGGACTTATATTCTAAATACTGAGATGAAAAACCCTATTATTTGGGGTTTATGCTTAGCGTTGAAATATTTTTGCACAATACATTGTACAAAGGGTTGATCCCCCTAAGTACGTGGAGTCCTTATAGTCTTATGACTGTTAAAGTTTAAGTTGAAAGATTACTTATAACTGTGGATATGGTTCGTGGTCATAAGACCCTCAGTAATATGTTTCAGAATGTTGTCTGAACATATTGTTCAGTTCTATTGAGCAAATTATTTGGCCATTGTTGTAAAGATTTATTCATTATCATTTCAAGTGAGCCTTGTTTGCTCACTCTTACTTATATAACTATTACAGCTAAAGTTGAGAAGGTCGATGTATCTAGCACCAGTAAAGGAAAGGGAAAGATGAACAAGTATTGAAGACTTGTAATAATTATGTTTACATTTTATTGTCAGACTTTATTTGAATTATGTAATGAAGTTTAATTAATTTCCGCATTTGAATGATGGTATTTAAAGGTTAGATAACTTGGTAGACTTTCATTAATGTAATCCTATAATGGGAAGGTTTATTATCTAATTTTATTATTATTGGGGTAGTTAGATGTGAATGTTTTATTAAGTGAACACCAAATCTTGTGGTAATGAAGTACCGGGATTTGGGGGTGTCATAAGTTGGTATCAAAGCCTTAGGTACCTTAGGAAGTAACCTTTGAAAAGATAGTGGTGATAAACTCTTATCGAGTTTTAAGAGGAAGTAATAAAACACTTATGTACTTATGTGATTACAACTTATGTGTTCGTGAGTGTCGAGTATTAATGGTTAATAATTAAAACTTAAAATTTTGTTGTCAGGATGACTAATGTCGGAGAATCCAGTCAGGCTAGGGAGGAATGACCTCAGATGCCTAGAGAGGAGGAGTCTCATGATATTCAGGTGGTTTGGGAACAACTACTTTCACGGGAGTCAGCCCCGTTGGTCACAGTGGTTGAAGATGAGGATGATGATGTGGAAACGGATGAGGAGGATCCCGTTGAGCTGCCACAGTTGAATGATTATGACGAGGATGAGGAGGAAAAGATTCCACTGAACTCGATAGCTGCTCGTATGTACGATGAAGTTTACGATCGCAATATGGAACTTCAGGATACCGCCGAGGAGTTGCAAGAAATAGTGGCTGAACAACAAACTTTGATGGCACAAAAGGACGATGAGATCTAGGATCGAGATGAACGTCTGACTAATATCGAAGAGAAGCTGGTTCACATTGAAGAGGGGAACGAGTAAATGACATAGGAGATTTCAGAGTTGAAGAACAAGTTGACAGAGGAATCTACTAAGAGGGCAAGAGCCGAAGACGCATATAAGGAAGCTTTTCAATGAGTCGGGATTGTAGCAAGAGATGCACAAGCAAGGAGGATGAAGATGGAGGAGATGAATAACGTATTCAACACCGTGATTAATCGAGCTCAAGATCAGGTCATGGGTTATCCGATTCAGTTTGAGACACTGCCATCATACATATTGGATAGCCGAACAATGTCCTTGATTATGGAGGAAGAGCGTCGAAAGGCTACACAATATCTTAGTAGGACATCGTAGGGAATGTACCTGTTATGCGAGGAATAAAACGTTAAATAATATGTAAATCCCAAGTGTTATGTAACCTATGGGATATGATGATGATGTTGACTGAAACTTTAGTAGTTCAGGAAAGTGATGTAAATAGCAGTGATGCTATTGTTATGATGTTTTCAAAGAAATTATGAATGAATAAAAGTTATTATTTTATTTTATTCAAAGTGTTATGTGTTATGTGATGATTTCTTTATGAGAAGTATGTTAAGTAGAAATTACTTAAAGAGTTGAGTAATAATCTAATAATTATATTTTAACAGAAAATGCCTCCAAGATGTCAACCATGACAGAGAACCACTGAGGGAACCAACAATAACGATGCTGAAGCTAACCCCGTTTAGCAGCTGGTGACGTTACTGATGGGTATATTGTAGAATCAACCTTAGAATCAAGGTACAACGTTTAAGGACTTCAAGGCAGTTGGACCACCAGAATTCTGTGGGTCCATAAATCTAGTGGAGGCACAGACCTGGATCATGGAGATAGAGAAAGTATTTGATGTTGCGAGAGTAGGGGAAGATCAGAAGACTGATTTTGCAACATTCATGTTGAAAGTAGAGGCTAGTTATTGGTGGCAGGCCAATAAAACTCGAGAGGGACAAGGGGTGATGACCTGGGATAGGTTTAAGGAGATATTCTTTGAGACTTATTTCCCAGAGAGTTCGATGAGTCAGCTAGAAGTGTAGTTTTTAGAACTGGAGCAGGGAATGATGATGGTATCTGAGTATGCCGCGAAATTCAATGAGTTGGCGAGGTTTGTGCCATATTAAGTCAGTATAGACGAACGTAAGGTGAAGAGGTTTGAGCAGGGACTGAAGCCCTAGTTGTACAGTAGGGTCTCCCTGTTCCAGCTGAAGACATTCGCAGCAATGATGGAGAAGGCAATACTCGCTGAAGGTGGAGGCGAGGCTGTGACAAAGTTTAATCAAGAACAGAAGAAGAAGAAGAATGAAGTGGAGATTAAGAATGGAGGTGGTGGTAGTGGAAACGACAACAACAATTTGAAGAGAAAATGGAATGGAAATATGGGCACTAGAAATCAGCAGGGTAACCAGCAAAATAAGAAGTTCGAAGCATGTGCTACATGCGGGAAGTTTCATAAGGGTGTATGTTTACTGGGGAAACGAGTATGCTTTAACTGTGGCCAGGAGGGTCACATCGCCCCAAATTGCACTCAACCCAAGAAGAATATTTGCTTCACGTGCGGGTCCAAGGATCATTTTGCTCGTGAATGCGAATCAATAATCAGTATAGATGTGAATAATCAACAATAATTATTCACTAACATGCTTTGAATATACAACTCAAGTTTGAGTTAGGAAAACTTGCTTGTACCATCGATTACTGCTACACAATCTAATTTAGCTTCATTTGAAAGACCTATTATTGTTAAGAGTGATCTTTCAATTTGCGTAATATACTTTATCCCGTAATACAACTACTCTATCAACAAATTAGCTAACACTTAACCACATAATCAAATATTAGATTACACCTTAAAATATCATTATTATTGTCATCCTTTTATAATTTTTCAATCACTTTATCATATACTTTATGATTTAACACTTTAAACTTTCATATTATAAGTTATTTTCTATAATCCAGTAAGTAGAATATTAATACTATAATCTGGATTAGTCAAACATACCAATCCAGCAGCATGGATTGACTAATCCTCCAATTCAGTAAAATGTTTTCCAATCCAGCAAACTGGATTCAACTAATTTACAATCCAACAAGCCTGGATTCAAACTAATCTTCTATTTAGTAAATTATTTTCCAATCCAGCTAGCATGTATTCATTAATCCTTAAATCCAGCAACCTGGACTAACTAATCCTTAAATCTAGCAACCTGGATTCAAACTGGATTTTAATTCAGTAAATTGTTTTCAAATCTAGCAAACTGGATTCAACTGATTTTTAATCCAGCAAGCTGAATTCATTAATTCCTTTCACGAAAATACCGAATCAACTTATTATTTTTCTATCCGTTGGACAAACATATATACATATGTTTCATATACAAAAAAGAATTTTTCTGTAATTTTTCAACTCCCTTTAGTATTTTTCAAAAATCATTTTTAGGTGGTAGCTTAAGAAATTAGCCTCATCATGCTTAACTCCATAAATTCCCATCTCTTGGCATAATCTTACAGATGTTAACGTGAACCTTGTCGACGTCAGGATTTTTATTTGTCCATTTTCTGTTCTTGTCTTTTGGTGTTCTCATGTTAGGTGAAATTTGTTTGAAAAAATAAGTTGTGAAAAGGTCCGACATGTATATCTCGATGATTGGACTATAAGAGTCGCCCGTTGGTTTTTTTAAATGGTTGTACCAACACAACTGAGAAAAGATTTGTACATTAACCCAGTGATGTGACACTGCTTAACGGGTCCGTGAAACTGAGATTCCTTAGGGTCCAGGGACTTAGTTATGCGGAGGGAAGGTGTTAGGCACCCCCCGACATCCGTGTTACCACGGTGACCGCCACTTTTCAATTAAATTGTTATATGAATGTGTGTGTGTGTGTGTGTGTGTGTGGATCAATATACAATTATTTGGAAGAAGTGATATGCCTCGTTTGCACATATATACAAAGGGTTTGAATTTTGTATAAAAGTTCAGTTTTAACAAGATATAGCAATGATGTTTTATAAAAGAGGTTTTTCAAACTCTTATACTTAATACTAATTGAGGCCTTTGATACTTCTATTTTATTATGGGTTCAGTTGGATTGCTTTTATTTTCGACATGCGAGGCATCTTCGAGAAAATAATATAAAAAAGTAGTGTTGAATTCCTTATGGGCATAAAAGTCATCCAGGGAAATTCAAACACTGTGAATAATTTACAAGCCATGTACCGCTAAAAATGTCCATCACGGGAACCGAATCTAGATTCAGGAGACTGAATCTGTGATCATATGATTCCTAGGCTCACATGATGTATCAATTTGTATGAAAGTTGTAAATAGCTATATATATAAAAGTTGTAGATATATATATATATATATATATATATATATATATATATATATATATATATATATATATATATATATATATATATATATATACAGAAATGATCAAGTAAGGGATCCCTTACTTTCTTAAAATAAGGGACTTTTTTTTTTGCTTTTTTTTTGCTTTTTTTTTTAAAACAACTAAAAAAAAAGTTTAATATTTTATGGAACTGAAATTTTTCCATAATACAATGTTTTGGGCGTGTTTTAAATACCTATACCAAAAAGTGGTGGTACAGTCTGCCCAGACTGTACATACATATTTTGTTATGCGTACCCAAATCACACTCAAAACACTGTATTATGAAAAAATTTCAATTCCATAAAATATTAAACTTTTTTTTTAGTTGTTTTAAAAAAAAAGCAAAAAAAAGCAAAAAAAAAAAGTCTCTTATTTTAATAAAGTAAGGGATCCCTTACCTGATCCTGACCCTATATATATATATATATATATATATATATATATATATATATATATATATATATATATATATATATATAAATGATCAACCACCACGAAGCACCTCCATAGGGGATCAGAAATATAAAGAAAGCAGTAAAAGCAATTAACCGCCACGAAGTGAACTCCAAGCAGGACGAAGTGTAAATAAAGCCGTAAAAGCGATCAACCGCCACAAAGTCAACTATAAGGGGGACAAAATGTAAATAAAGCTGTAAAAGGCCACAAAGTGAACTCCAGGCCTCACTACTAAAAAAATGGTCATTTGTGATGGCCAAAATCCATCACAAAAACCAGAAAAAATCATCACGAAAGGTTTATGTGATGGCTTTAAGCATCACAATGGCCATCTTGTATACGCCCATCATGAAAGGTTTTACATGATGGTTTTCGCAATCACGCAAACTCTGAGTACTTTTGTGATGATTAATACAATCACATTAACACGCAATCTATTGTGATTGTCAAAGTCATCACAAAAAAATAAGACTTTAATTAGGGATCAAAGATACGGATAATTTATTTCACTATATTAATTGTATCAAATGATACTTGTAGGATTCGAACCCTCCCCCTAAATATTTAATATTACCACTACACCAAAGCTCAGATCATGATTATAATTTTAAAACAAAATATATAAAGAAATTTATGTGAGTTGACTTACTAAACAAAATTACTTCCACATAAAATTTTGTGATTGCAATGGCAGTCACAAATACTCTCTAATGATGGTAAAATTATTCATCACTAAGAGCCATCATATATTTTATTGTTTTGTGATGACTTGAAAATTCCATCATAAAATACCTTCTTTTTGTAATTGCAAATAAAAGTCGTCACAAAAATCTATCTTTTTTAATGATTGTCATAACCGTCATAAAATATTGTTTTGATTATTTCTTATATTAAAATATTAGTGATAGCTTAAATGCAATCATGAAAAGGATATATTTATAAGTGATGACTTAGCCTGTCACAAAAAGAAAGTTTGGTGATTGACACGACCATCACAATTATAATACATTGATGGCAAAATTAGTCATCACTAAGAGCCATCATATATACTATTATTTTGTGATTACTTAAAATGCCCATCACAAATTACTATCTTTTGTGATTATTTTTAAAAACTGTCACAAAGTTCCGTCACGTATTCTAATTTTTCTAGTAGTGCCTGACAGAAATGTAAATATATATATATATATATATATATATATATATATATATATATATATACACACACACACACATATACATATATATATATATATATATAAGCGACAAACGCACCGGATGTGTAATCCAGGCTCGATCAAACAGAGTTTGATGACAACAACATATATATATATAAAAAAGCAGTAAACGCTCCAGATATAAATCCAGGCTCATCGAACAGAGTTCGACAACAGTTCATATATATGTGTGTGTGTGTATATATATATATATATATATATATATATATATATATATATATATGTGTGTGTGTGTGTGTGTGTGTGTGTGTGTATATATAATGTTATAAAATATATATATATATATATATATATATATATATATATATATAGATATATAGATATATATATACACACAAAAAGAAATAGAAAACCACGGACCGAAGTCTGGGTATACGCACACAACACGACTCTCAACGTGAACAACTATTTGTGCAATAAGTGTGGAAAAGGCTTTAAATGATTTAAGAAGGCTTATAGTGGATTGCTAAACAAGACTTCAATAGCTTTAAATGGATGAACACTCGGCTCCCGCTGGTAAAAAAGTAGCCAAATATAAGCTCACAAGTGTTTGAAATGAGAAGGCACTCAAGATATGGTGTGTACATAGCAAATTAGATAGGGCTTCCTCGCCTTTTCACTTCTTAAAATGGCTGCCCTAAACCCTCTATTTATAGAGGGGGGGAGCCGCAGGTGTACCTATGGCAGCCACAGGTGCACCTACGGCTACCCGGCCTACCCCGGACTCCGTGGGTCCCGCCGTCTCGAAGTCATACATGCGTGCAACGTGTTGTCCGTTTGAACTTTCAAAACTTCAATCCAAGCATCTGATCGAGGTGTATAAGACCTTTTATGGCATGCTGTTGTTGAGAGATACATAATGACATGGGATTAGAGGTTGTACAAAATCAGGAAGATGAGACCATTCCCTTGGTCTTCAGGCTTCAAATTCTATCCAGTGTGCTGTCTTGTGTAGTAGTCACTCAGGATTGGAGGTCTTTGATTCTTGTAGGACATAACTATGTATGTTTGAAAGTTGTTGAGACAGTGCAATGTGGGTCCGATATGGCAAAATGACTATTTTTCCCCTCACCGGGGTTATCTCCGATTTTAGTTGATTTAGCAGTCCTTGCTTAGGGTTATCTTTGAGATTGGACTGCTGCAAGTATTGATCGTCCTTAGGGTTGTCTCTGAAGTGTGCCTAACCTCCTGGGGTTATCTCTGGGCTTTAGGAATGAGTGCCTCGGGGTTATCGCTGAGTGTTTAAGCTGACTGTTGGGAGTAGAAAAGAGCATTTCTGGGGTTATCTCTGAAACAGCAATTGCATTCCTCAGGGTTGTCTCTGAGGTTAGATTGAAGATCCCGGGGTTGTCTCCGGGATTGGGTGTGATGCCCCCAAAATAGTTATACATCACCCATTTTGAGTCGCCAAATACATGGTACTTAAATCAAATACAAACTTCTTTTATACAATACGACAACATCATAGCTTAGAGTTTTTACACGAATATTGTCTCATAGACAGTATTAAAACTCAAATGAAGTCCTCATTATATTTATTATCACACTATTTCATAGAATAGTGATGACTACTATAGCCACCATCTCGGACCGTCGCTCTGTTCCCCGACTAATCCCGGCTACGTTCTCATTTCCTGAAGAAAACAATGAAAGCAAAAGGGTGAGCTCAACAAATACTAAGATAATATTGAACGAACACAACAAATAATATCCCTTACGAATATTGAACTAAGATAATATTTCTTACGAATACGAAAAATAATATCGTAAGTGAATATTAAATAAATAACACCCCTTACGAATACAACAAATAATATCTGTTACGAATATTGAATGAAGATAATATTTCTTACGAATACGAAAAATAATATCGTAAGTGAATATGAAATAAATAACACCCCTTACAAATACAACAAATAATATCCTTACGAATAGTGAACGAAAATAATATTTCTTACAGATACAAAAAATAATATCGTAAGCGAATATGAAATAAATAACACCCCTTACGAATATAACAAATAATATCCCTTACAAATATTGAACAAATTTAATATTTCTTACGAATACGAAAAATAATATCGCAAGTGAATATGAAATAAATAACACCCCTTAACTTAGCAGAAGATTGAATACTGAAGTAGGGTAGTAGCAGAATACTCCTCTTCTTTCTCTCTATTGTTTCTCTCTCTAGAGTTTCAGTGAATTCGTAAGAAATAATGAAGGAATGAGCTTCTATTTATAAGAAAAAGGACTGAATAGTAACTAATTCATGAATGGCCCAGATTAATTTACTTTTAAATGGACAGTCCATATTGATTCACTATTAAAACTTAAAGCAACGGTCCATACTGATTTACTATTAAAACTTTAAACCAATGATCCATATTGATTTACTATTATAACTTTCCACCAGCGGTCCATATTGATTTACTATTATATCTTCAACCAACGATCCATGTTGATTTACTATTATAACTTCAACCAACGATCTGAAAAATTAGCGTATCTCCCCATGGAATAATAAGTCAAACATATAACAAACACCTCATTCCAAACTAAATATTTACCACAAAACACTTATCTTTAATAAACACATTTTTAATCTATTAACAATTATTCATCATTAATATTATAACTCACACTATTTAACAACCAGATCATTCTCATAAAAGAGGGGGCTTTTCGATAAGGATTCCTCGACAGAACTTTCTAGACATCGTCAATATTATAAATAACAATATGAATAACTTTGTCGTCTCAATTATTGATTTAGTAATATAAACTATTATGCAGATGATACTGTAACAATAATTGAATCAATAATATGAGATATATTATGTAGCAATTACTGTAGCAATAATTGAGTATAACTGAGTGGTTTCTTACGTAAGCATCAATAATTAATATCGTGTGATACTATGCAACCACGCGTATTACTGTACTTTTACCATCAGGTATTTTAACAGTTTAACGGTAAAACTTTTGCCGTTATTTTTATAAAAAGATATTTCTGTCGTTTTCTAACTCCAACAGTTATTCTATTGTAGGGTCCACCAATGATTGTGTCGTCGTACGGATATTCCCTGACTAAATGAATATTTCCCGACACAACGAATATTTTATATAAACTTTCTTACTTTGCAAAATTTTCACATATCACCCTTAACTTTAACCATTTATTAATTTAACCATTAAATAAAATAATAATTATAAGAAAATCGAATACTTTCATTTCATAAAATTCAGGGTCTTACATTGGGACTAAATATCTCGGGGTTAGTCTCCGAGATATCAAATTCCTCCGGTGTTGTCTCTAGACATGTGACTGCAGTCCTCATGATTATCTCCGAGGTTGAAACTGAAGATCAAGGGGTTGTCTCCGGGATTGTGATGGAATATCTTGGGGTTGTCTCTGAGATGGCAAAGAGTAGGTATCCCGGGGTTATCTCCGGGACTGAGTTGATTTGTCCTCTAGGGTTATCTTTGAAAGACGATCCTGCCCTCCTACAATGTTAGTAACAGGAATGCAAAATTTTGAGTATCTCAATATGCCCCTCTTTATCATATTCATGTAGTGTAACATCATGGATAGGATAAAGAATACTAGACACTTGGAATGTAATAAGATTTTCATGATGTAATGTACTGTAGCATGATGCAAATGTATGATGCATGTGGTTTGTTGGACCATTTTCCAACGAGATGTGATGACCGTTACCCCCATAACTTGTGATGGGGACTGGAGTTATCATTGATCACTTTGATGAACTGCTTGGATGTGTGCTCCAAAGTTCTCAGGAACTTCAAGGATGTTGACATTGGGTTATCACTAAAGTCCTTAATCCTTGGTATAGATTTTCCACCATAGATGTTCTTCTTATGTGCAAGAGATTCTGTGGCGATATACTTTGTCTTTTGAGGATGTGTATAACATATTCCATCATCGGTCCTCCCCGATGAGGATGCCCTTCCCTGGTTTGTATCGCCAAGTCTTTCCAGTGTTCTGTTGGAGTTACTGCCAACAATTTGTGTTTGTCAAGGTTGGCTGACCATCGTTGAGATGTACATCAACGGATGAAATCCCTGTTGGGGATAATGCCAAGGTTGCTTGACCTTCGTCGACGTGTGCATCAACGGCTGAAATCATCGAATGGCTTTCGATGGTTCGATGGGTTTTCCTGTCATCGACTAAATGTTGTCAAGGTTATTTGTCCTTTGTCGACATGTGCATCAACGGGTGAAATGTGTGAAATTCCCGCTACGGATAAGTGTTTTGGAGTTGCAACCCCAAACTGACGGCATCGGATCTTCATGAGATATTATGGAATATAGTTTGCAACAATTGTGATTATTTGTATAGTAAGCATGTGTCCGGACAAATACCAATGAATGACATGTAGACCTGTAATTTCGTCCACGAAAACTAGGATTTCAGGCTTTTCTGCTCAATTGTGTAGCATCTTTTTTCCTGATTTGGCATTTTCAACTTGTAAGAACTCCTTTGCAACTCGAACTGGATCGAGCCGGAGGGGTGGACCCCACCCACTGGAGCCGCATGTATGACTACGGCCAGCCATGGGTGGTCTTTAAGGCAATTATGGCTTTCACAAGTCAATTTTAAGTTGCACCGCACAGAAAATCAGAGAGCTCTTCTTCAGATCTGTTGAGTTCGGGCGTCTTTCTGCAAATTTTGTCACCGTACAAGTGTTCTACACTATCCTGATAACGTATGCATATCTTCTTTTCCATTTTCTATCCGTTGGAAAATGACTTTTTATATGAAATACGTATAAACACATAGTAGTGAATATGCATACTCATATGTCTTGATTAAAAAAAATATTTAACATAGTAAATCTTAGTATTAAACTATGCTGAACATAATGATGTAAAAAATTTTAACTTTTAAAACAATCAAATTGATACCTTTTTCGGCTATTTCTTATCCTATTTGAGGACAAATGAGCAAAGGTAGTAAAGCAAAGCAATCCTGGTATTTAATCTACCTTCATGGATTGGGATTTTGATATTTGTATGCATGTAGAATATTTATGACTGTGAGTAGGTGTGCTACTGAATGGCCTCCTAGTCATGCCTATGTGCATGTGGATAGTCCTATTTATAAAGGAAACTCTGGCAAAAAATTTCCAAAAGTCTAGGCATTGGGTAGACATGCATTTTTAACTCTACTATATGCGTATGTTAAAATAATGCATGCATGCATTTAGTCATAACTGGTATAAAAATGCTCCAGGTTAGAATTTACCACACCCTTTCTAAGGTGATTTGGAGACTTGTGTCCAAATATTATGGATCTGGATCAGCCGAGCAGTTCCCACAGGACCACTTCAGGTGTGTGGAGGAGGGCTTCTGAAGTGCCTCAACCCCGTTCAGTCAGACAACCTCGTCGTTTAGTGGAGGCGGTGATTCATCTTGTCTGGGTTGATGTACTGGATGTCGAGGACGAGGAGGAGGATGTACCGTTAGTGGCTCCAACTCCTGCTGCTAATGCTTCCCGTAGGGATCTTCCAGGCATTCAGGCAGATATTCTAGATCTTTTGGGTGATTTGAGTCGCCACCCCTCAGTTTACTTGCAGGCAAATGAAGTAAAAGCTGGGTTCAATCTTCCTTTTTCTTATTAACGAGGAGCAAAGATTCTGACATTGTTTTCAATGTAGGTTCCCGACTTTACACAGCCTCAAGGGAACTGGTTCAACATACACTCCCTATATCAGGCTCTACATCCAGGTTACCAAGGTATTGTGCATGGTTGGGGCTTTGGGGTGTTTATTTCATTCTTCCCTGTTGTTGTCCCTGGGGTTACCTCAGGGCATTGTCTGAGCACTTGATAAGTAGGTTTTATACCTACTTATCCGTTATCTGTTACTTGAATTAGTTGCTTAAACTCATGTTTTTTAGTTACTTTTCATGCATTTTGTGTTAATTTCGTACATTATATGCTCTGGAGCTGTGTGAGCGACTATTGGTATGAAAAAGCAAGGAAAACGTAAGGAAAAGCAATCCGGACATCATATGACCTTTCATTTTGATTTCATGATATTGGCTTGGAATTTGGATTATGTTGTGTAGCTTCTTCTTAGATTTCCAGAACATTTTGAATCATTCCAATCGGAGTTCGGATGCAAGAGTTATGACATTTGTACCAACGGACGTTGAACTTCACTATTTTGGGTGGCCATTTGCATAGCAATCACTTCCAATCCAATTTCAACCTTTATCCTTTCATTACTTCTCAATTCTCAAAGAATAAAAGTTGTAGAGCTCGTCGATAGCTTCGATTTGATAGGTGGAACGCCCCGTAACCTCTCCAGGATCAAAAGTTATGGCTATTTTACCGGAGGACACTGCAGCAAAAAGGAGCAACTAGCAGCAGCATAGCAAGCCGGTGCTTGCTCTTTTAAGTCTAATACCCAAGCTAGGGCTTGGGGGTCAAGACTAAATTAAAGGCCACTATCAAGCCGAAGCTTGCCATTCAAGGAGTACTACCCAAGCCGGGGCTTGGGTACACGTAGAAAAAAGTAGTTTTAACTATAATTTGTGTTCAAGAAGGATTGGTTCGAGCTGATTGACTCAAGGACTTCCAAGAGGACTTAAAGACATATAAAGAGGCATATAAAAGGAGGAGAATCACACGGATTAGGGGAGGGAGGATTCCATTAGATTAGATTAGAGTAGGTTAGAATAAAAGCCTAGTTGTTATTAGTTTTGGAGATTGAAGCAACTTGGACACCATTGAAGATCAAGAGCAGGAGCTTGAGGAAGATGGAGATTTGCTCACAACAAATTTATTCTTCACTCTACTCTTATTTTTGTCTTTTAATGTTATTTCAATTGTGGATTCTTGATTTTAATTCATTAATCGTGAACTAAATCTTTTGTTTAAGATTACAATGAAGCTTATTGCATAGTTTATTTTTAGTATGCTTCTCTATTAATTATTGTGATTATTCTTGAATTGTCTATGATGGTTTGTGATGAATTGCTTAATTGCCTAGTTAACAATTACCGTGATAATCTTTATGAACTCGAGAGATGAAGTATAGATATAGATCTGATCATAATAGCATGTGACTGTGTTTTCTGCATGGTGTTGGAGAACATAATGTATGTCTAAGATAGAGATATACCTAGCATCGCATGTAATTGGATAGAGAACTTGTGCTTAAAATCCTCTTTAATTGTAATTCACATAGAGATATAGTGAATTAGTTAATTAGGGTGTTTGGCTTAATTCTATCATCTGTGGATTTAAGTTGATTTGAGTATGATGCATTGAGAGATGGTCATATTTACTTATGTGTTTTTGATTAACAATTCATAATACTGAGCTTAATTGATAGGAAGTGTATTAATTTAAATGAAGCAATAAGTGAAGTTGTGATCTTAAATCTCCATAATCTGATTTATAATTAGTGGTAATTAGAATTAGTTTAATTAAATAATTTAATTCATAATATTAAATTGATTGTTTAAATAAAATTAGTTTGGTCAAGAGTTAGTATTTGGTAATTTGTATTAACAATTCCTCGTGGGAACGATACTCTTCTTTCACTTTATTACTTGTTGACCACGTATACTTGCGTGTTATGCGTAATTAGATTTTACCCAACAAGTTTTTGGCGCCGTTGCCGGGGAATTAATTTAATAATTATTTACCAATATTAATTTCCACCTAATTAGTCTTAATTTAAACATTTTTATTTTTATTTTTAATTCTCTTCCTATATTTCTCTCTTTTCAGGTACCATGGATGACTTTGCGTATCAATGGCCATACACGCATATGACTCAACAAAGGGAAACATGGATTGATGGACTTAATACATTTTCTGTAGAGTTAGTACAAATTGAGGCAAATTCGAAGACGTTGGAGGTTATCGTAGCCCAGCGGAGTCGAATGATGGCAAACATGACTCAACCAAGGGAAACATTTATTGATGGACTTATTGCATTTTTCGTAATATCAACACAGATTGAAGAACTTTTGAGGATGTTGGACGTTAGCTACAATTATGATGACCAATATTACGCTCTAAATCCATCATACACATCGGAATTTTCATGTCCACCTCCAGTGCCACAAGAAGAAGATAATTCAAGGCTGGAGGAAGCGTTGTCCAAGATCAGAGCGACAAATGAGGAGTGGCGGATCAATCAAGAGAGGTCAAATCAAAATCTAAGGACGACAATTCAAAATCTTGAGAATCAGATGGAGCAAATGACTAAAGCCTTAAACAACCACCCTCCAAACACTTGGCTTTATGACATGGATGATAAAATTGACGGAGAACTAGAACCAAATCTGCGACTGGATGAGCCACAAGATATCGAAAGTGTGGAGACAATTGGGGATAATGATGTGACAACCCAAAAATGTAGATAATTATTTAATTCTTAAATGATGGATTAAATATTGAATAATAAACCTAGACATAAAATAAGTGAATGGATTTGAGATTTCCGGGAAGGAATTTTGTGAATTTAAAATCTTTTGGGGTGAATTATTCAGGATTAAGAGTATAAGTGTATATATCTTGTGTATATGGTTGTATATGTGTACAGTATGTGATTAAGGGTCAAGGGTTGACCAGATAACCTATATCAGTGGCAAACCCTAGTATTATATTAAGATCATCAACGTTCAGTTAGAAAACCCTAACGACGGATAAGAAACCCTAATACCGGTTTTGAAAATCCTAATTTCAATTTCGAGAATTTGAAACCCTAATTCGAAATTCAAAAACCCTAAATTGGGAATTTAAATGTACGTATTTATGATTATAGACTTAATTAGGGAAAATCTAATAATTAATTAGAAAACCCTAATTTTTAAAGTTTGAAACCATAATTGTTCCGTTAGAAACCCTAATGTACAATTATAGACCTAATTGTTAAATTAGCCATTTTAATTAGGAATATTAATCCTAATTAGCAAGCTTAAATTATGATTAGGAAATTTTAGTATAATTAGAGAATCCTAATTATAATTTAGAAATATTAATTTTATATCTTGAAAACCTAAATTTGAAATCCTAGAAAATCAATTTTTAAGAACCTTAGGTTTTAACCCTAAGGGTTCAAACCCTAAAGGTTGGATCAAAAGATCAAATTGCCATTAAATTTGCTAGCTAAAAAATTAAAATGCCCTTTTGTATTTTTTTTATAAGTTGTAGTGTAGATCTAGCCAAGACTTGAGTTGGTGACCAACTTTAAGACTTTCATGTGCCATATATCTCTCATATTAGCCAAATTTATTGAATCATTTATCAAAACTTAAAAAAATAACTAAAGTTACTTACTTTATTTTCCAAGCTATCCAAGCCATCCTCTCTCTCTAACATTCGGGAATGAGGGTGAAAGGGAGTGCTAGGTTCAGCTAATATCAGTCCTTAACTTGCCAAGATTAGGGATCAAAAGTCAGAATCAAGGATCAAAGTTTAAAAAGGTATAAGACCCTAAAACTTGAAAATCATGTGATTTTATGTTAATGTTATGATTTGTTGTTTAAAGTTGTGTTAGCGGGTGTCATTTAGTGATCTAGGTTGTTAGATCAAGGATCTATAACATCTAGATGCACGAAAATGGATTTTTCAAAAGTGATTATGAACCCTAATATGTTGTCTGACAAGCAGATGCCAGAGGCTTTACATCCCTCCCTGTTAATGATTTGTTCTGTTTTAAGTTATAGACTTGTTCTTTGCCATGTGGACAATGATCTGAAACTTGAATCAGGGTCAGATCATGTCTAGATTTTATGTTATAAGCAGTCAAACTTGGTTGACTGACCATGACCAACTGGTTTCTAGGCAACCCAGATTTCCAGAAATGGTCTGACAACGACTTTCAAGGCCTCTGATCTTGCTACTGACAGGTTATTTAGTCATGTTTTTGTAATGGACTGATAGTCTGGTATAAGGACTACACAAGAAATCCTTTAGATCACTTATATCGTACCTGGAATCAAAAATATTACTTGTCAAAGTAGGGTTGACCGTTCGTTTTCTTGCATTTCTGGAAAACCCAGAAACCTTCAAGAGCCTTATTTCTGACAAGGTTTGACCAGCTTTAATCTTTCATATGTGATGTTTTTAGATGGATATAATTCTATGTTATTGTACCATGTCATCTCTACTACAAGTATGAACTCATAGATGATACAAGCAATGCCTAGAATCAAAGTTACAGAGCACCAAAGTAGGTACCCTGTAACTGTTCTTCATTTCTGGAAAACCCGTAAATGAAGAACGTCTCTGAAAAGAATTTTTGGAGCCTATATTTCACTAATGTGTTGTTGTATGGACCGAACTTGGTTTGTTATTGTAGTATTACATTAATACTACATGTATAACACATCAAACAATCCAGAAACTTAAGGATCTAAGAATTATGGGTGGTCAAACTAGCTACCCTGCAATCTGCCGATGAAGATCTGGGTTTGATCAAGAACACTCAAGAACACCTATAGCGACGGTTCTGTCACTATAGGGCCCTTTAGTGACAGTTAATTACAAAAATTAATTACTTTTATTAAATAATTAGTATTAAATAGTTTTTAATTATGACAAATACAAAATAAATTCCTCAAAATTATTTTAAAGTCCAAAAATAGGTTTTTAAATAATTTGAATATATTTCATTAATATTTAATATTTTTAGAATATTAATGGTATTTAATTTATTTAATTATAATATTAAATAAATTACTTAAAAATGATTTTAATACTTGAATAATCATGAAAAATTATATTATGGTATAGGAAATTATTTTATGTTATTTTTAATGACTTTTAATATTTTGTGATGAATTTCATTAATAATTTATTATCAATGGTAATTGATTTATTTAATAAATGTATTAAATAAATTATGAAAAAATAGAATTAATGATTTAAAAATTATGTAAAATTAATTTAAAGGTTATAAAAATATTTTAAGTTATAAAATATAACTTTTGATATTTTGTCATGAAAAGCATTAATATTTAATATTATTGGGAATTATCGGATAATGGATTTAAAGGTTTAAAAATCATATAAATGTGATTTTAAGGTATAAAAAATACTTTGATATATTATAATATTATGTTATGATTTTTATTAATATTAATGATAATGTAATTAAGTGGTATTTATGTAGCGCCCCCAAATCCGGGTATCTTCCAACCCGACAGATGGTGCAATACTGTACAACATTCATATATTCATTCAATTGAAAAGTCTCAAAGAACGAATATAACTTCTATATATTAAGGTAATATTTACAATTTCACAGGTTCTATACCCATTACAAAGGTTCTTTGTCATAATATCAGCTACATTACAACAATAGACCTATACTATTACAAGACAGCTTAACAATCTGCCTTAGCTTTTCCTTTATCTCTTTTTGATCCTTCGGGACGTTCAGTCTTAGCTGCATTCATATGGTTCAAGCAAGAGTGAGCATGGCTAGCTCAGTAAGTATAACAATTCAATAACAATATGCTTGACACATACGAATCGTATATCTTCAATAACTGAACAATAGTTATGAAGTACTATTGATAATTCAAAATAGCACTTCATCTTTTCTTTCAAAATGTTTTACAATATTAACATTATTTAGTAAAACCTTCACTCCGGTCAAAGACCTTGAGTGTTCATTCTTTCTTGGAAAAAGGACAACCCGGAACGAATTCCGTAAGCCCGATATTACTTACGAGCACTTCTAGGTGATCAGCCTATTGTGCTCTATGTTGATCAACACTACATCCATTAAACGTATGTACGTTTAATCATTTGGCAACCTCACGTGCCCGTCGTTTTACCAACAAAACATTTGTTTAACATTTCAGTATTCTTTTTGAAAACCATATCAAGTAGTTGACAAAAGATAGCAACATTTGACAATGCAAGAGTAGATTATCAAGTCTAGCCAAAGGGGATTGGCTTTAACCTCAACATACCTCAATTCATGCGAAAGAATACATGAATCTTAAAATTGTTCAGATTGAACTGAAACAAGAGTTGGAATACTTGCCTTTAGCGTCTGCTACCGTATATTAACTTTATGTTTAAGTCTTTCAAGTCCCTACAGTACATGATCACATAATGCCTTACATTAGGTCACAAATAATCAAGTATGTATATGACTATATCTTACCTTTCTTCTCAATCTAATTGTGTATTAGATTCAGTTACTATTCGTTTCGGTTTATCATTACCATTGTAATTATCCTTGACTAGGATATCTTAACCTTTACATTACATTCCTTAAGGTTTAACAAAGTTTAACAATGTTACATTATCGTCCTTAAGTTATGTTTACTTTCCATCAATTTAGGTTTTCTTTTCTTTGTACATAGAAACCTTTCTTTCTATCTTTGTTCTGAGACTGGCGCTGCGGCGCCAGTCTTATATTCACATCTCGCGCTACGGTGCGAGCCTTATCCTAGCATGTCCCGGAATTGGCGCTGGGGCGCGAGTCCTTACTTAATGGGGCCGCGCTGCGGCGCCACTCTCCAGAGGTTTTTCGTACTGTGCATGGCGCTGGGACGCGAGTAATTTGCCTTGGGTTGGCGTCGCGGCGCCAACTCTGTGCACCAGATAAAAATTTCAGTTTTAAAATTTTTGTGAAATTCTCGGATGCATAACTTCTTCGTTATAAGTCTGAATTGGCTCGTTCAAAAGCCTACGGTTCATAAATTTCGTAATCTACATGATCATCCAAGAATTTTATCTATTTGACTTCGTTTGCTAAAAATTCACCTATTGGTTCATTTTTTTAACGAAACGATAAACGTTCGTGAACGTTCAACGTTCGTTTCTTCGTTCTAAGTCGGAATCCGGTCATTTTCGAGTCCGCAACTCTTAAATGCCAAATATGACCTAACTCCATTGTAAAGCAATAATTTCGTGATCAAACACAAAATTTAACTTCCATTCCAAGAATTTTACGAATTCGACGATTGTCGTCCAATCGTGCAATTTCCGGCAAATCTTCATTCTTACGATTTGTTCAACATTACAAATGAACTTCATTCATCATGTGAACATCTCAACATACATAATACAACAACTTATTTTCATTGTTGGACTTTGACTCCTCATGAGCTTATAACTTATCAAATTATAAACTACCTAAGATTTGATTATTCATGACTTATGACAATTAGAGTTCCTTAATCATCATACTTTACATGTGCTTCACATATAACTTTACTTAGGTATACATGATACATATGATCATATAAATTCTTTTATCTTCATATCAATTCTCTTAATAAACTCCTTATAAGTTCATATTATCTTCACATACGTGTATAACTTATGTTAGTTTAAATAACTTATTACCAACTTATGTGTCTTAAGTCCATGACTTACATAATCTTCTTGCTTCTTATCATTCATGTTTCTTAATTCAACTTTTATTATTACCCTACCATTGTGGAGATAGACGATAATTGAGAAGAAGTCTTACTCTTTGTTGTCTTGGTAAGTAGCTTGCTTATTCTTCTTGGCTTATGGAAATGACTTATTGCTAGCTTATTCTCTCTAACACTTAAGCACTTTAGAAGTGTTGGATTATTTGAACAACCAACAAATGGCTTGGAAGTCTTCTCTATTTATAGCACTTGAAAAGTTAGGGTAGTTTGGTCTTTAAAACATCCTACCTCCTTACTATTCATTACTTGCTAACCACTCTCTTATCCTTTGCTTGGTCATTACTCATTTAACTTGGTGATTAATTCAAAGTCTTGATCACCACTCATCTTGGCCATTACTTTACTTAGTCATTACTTTAACTTGACCAACACAATACTTGGTTACCCCATTCAACCATAATAATATGGGTTGCCTCATGGGTCAACCCATCCATGAATTCTAATTTGGGCTTGGATTAATTAAATCCTTGGGCTTTGTATGAACAACCCACTAGTTGATTCCTTAATTAATAATTGGGCCTCTCCCCTTAATTCCCTTGGACTTATATTAATTCCCAACAATCTTTCCAAGTCCATTAACATTTCATAATACATATAGTTTATGTATTATTTTCGTATTATAATTCATATAGAATTTATATACTACGATAATTCACCCTTTATACAACCTCGTATAATACTTTGTATTATACTCATTTCTATTTTTTTGTACAATACATAAGTATTATACCATTATTACGTATTCATTACTATTTTGCCTTCCTTAACGTTTATAAATTAAGTCCACAAGCGAAATATCGTTTTTTCCATAACTAGATTTTTATTACATAATCCATCTCATCTTATTATTCAATCATTACGTATTTCTCGGAAATCCAAAATTATATCCCGAGCAAATACCGGTGAATAGTGTTTTTCAAAAAATTTCTCGAAAAACTTTTATTTTCATCTTGGAAATTCAAACGCTTTAATTCATTCACGTAGCTCAAATACTATGACATTCCAGCGTCACTAGGTTATATAACGACAACCATCTTGATAACACATAGAATAAGATTTTATTATTATTTAAATGAATAAAATCATTTTACAATAAGATCCGAATTTCTCGGTCGTTACATTCTTCCCCCCTTATAAAGATTCTGTCCCCAGAATCTCGTCTTACTTTAATCAAATAGATGAGAAATTTTTTTTTTATCTTTTCTTCTAGTTCCCACGTTGCTTCTTCAGCATCATGGTTTCTCCATAATACCTTCACTGATGGTATTACCTTGTTCCTCAGAACTTGTTCCTTTCTATCAATGTTTTGCATCGGCAACTCTTCATACATTAAGTCTTTCTCGATATGAATTGGATCATACTAGATTATATGTTTATAGTCCGACTTATATGGACGTAATACAGATACATGAAACACGTTATGTATTCGTTCTAGGTCTGGAGGTAATGCTATCATATAAGCTACCTCTCCTACCCGTTTTAATACCTCAAAAGGTCCTATAAACCTTGGACTTTACTTTCCTTTCTTTCCAAAGCGTATCTTTCCTTTCCAGGGAGATACCTTTAGAAATACATACGAACCCACCTCAAACTCTCGACCTAATCTATACGAGTCCGCATACTTCTTCTGTCTGTCCTGAGCCGTGACGAGATGCATCTGAATTAACTTTACCACCTCCGCTGTCTGCTGCACCAATTCTGGTCCTAGCATACGGCGTTCTCCCACTTCATCCCAACACAAAGGTGTTCTGCATTTTCTTTCATACAAAGCTTCGTACGGCGGCATGCCTATGCTTGAATAATAACAGTTGTTATAGGCAAACTCTACTATTGGTAGGTGATCATCCCAACTACCCTTGAAATCCATGACGCAAGACCTCAACATGTCTTCTAACGTCTGAATTGTTCTCTCACTCTACCCATCAGTCTGAGGATGATAAGCCGTGCTTAGCTTTAGCTGTGTTCCCAACTGCTCTTGCACACTCCTCCAAAAGTTCGATGTGAATCGTGGATCACGATCTGACACAATCGATACCGGTACTCCGTGTCTAGAAATAATTTCCTTAACATAAAGTTTAGCTAATTGGTCCAAGTTATACTTGATCCTAATTGGCAAAAAGTGAGCCGACTTTGTCAACCGGTCCACTATTACCCAAATAACATCATATCCTTTATTCGTTGTTGGAAGTCCCACCACAAAATCCATTATAATATGCTCCCACTTCCATTCTGGAATCTCCAATGACTGTAATAAGCCACTGAGTCGTTGATGTTCGGCCTTAACTTTTTGACAAGTCAAGCACCTACTCACATACTCTGCTATTTCTCTCTTCATGTTCGGCCACCAAATACTCTGTCGAAGGTCTTGATACATCTTAGTGCTACCAGGATGTATCGAGTACCTAGAATTATGAGCTTCTTATAACACTTGCTCCTTTAATTCCGTCTCATTCAGAACCCAAATTCTTCCCTCAAATCTTAATAATCCTTCATTATCAAGACTATACTTAGCATCTTCCTTCTCAGATAACCACTTCCTCATTTGATTACACTCGTCTGTCGTGAGTTGTACTTCCTTGACTCTTTCTACGATGGTAGACTGCATCTCCATCACAAACAGTCTCTTCTCTGCCTCAATTGGCAACTTTACCTCTAATTCCATCCTAGCCATCTCTGTTATTAACTCATTTTGAGTTGTTAACATAGACAACTTTTCCCGACCCTTCCTACTTAAGGCGTCGGTAACTATATTGGCCTTTCTAGGGTGATACAGGATTTCACAATCATAATCCTTTATCAACTCTAGCCATCTTCTCTACCTCATATTCAACTCCTTCTGAGTGAAGATATACTTTAGACTCTTATGGTCCGTATATATCTCACATTTTTCCCCATAAAGATAATGTCTCCATATCTTTAGGGCAAACACTGCTGCGGCCAGTTCCAGATCATGAGTAGGATAAACTTTCTCATAATCCTTCAACTACCATGACGCATACGCAATGACTTTGCCATGCTGCATAAGCACACAACCAAGTCCTCTATGCGAAGCATCACTGTACACTACAAAATTTCCTGTATCATCAGGCAACGACAAAACAGGCACTTCACTTAATCATTTCTTCAGTTCTTGAAAACTGTCTTCACATTTATCCGTCCATACGTATTTCACCGTCTTCCTTGTCAAATTAGTTAACGGGGTAGCTATCTTCGAAAAATCTTGGATAAATCTTCGATAGTACCATGCTAACCCTAGGAAACTCCGCACCTCAGTTGGCGTATTTGGCTATTCCCAATTCATCACTGCTTCCACCTTCGCTGGATCTACTGAAATCCCCTCTTGGTCAATGACATGACCTAAAAACTGCACCTTTTCTAGCCAAAATTCACATTTGGTGAATTTCGCATATAGCTTCTCCTTCCTTATTGTTTCCAACACTAATCTTAAGTGTTCAGCATGATCTTCTGGCGTCTTAGAATAGACAAGAATATCATCGATAAACACAACGACGAACTGGTCCAAATATGGTTTGAACACGCTGTTCATCATATCCATAAATGCAGTATGTGCATTTGTCAACCCAAATGACATCACCAAAAACTCGTAATGACCATAACGAGTCCTGAGTGCCTTCTTTGGTACATCTTCCTTCCTAACTCTCAACTGAAGATACCCTGTCCGCAAATCTATTTTAGAAAAATACTTTGCCCATTTTAATTGATCAAAGAGATCATCGATCCTGGGCAATGGGTATTTATTCTTTATCGTTAACTTGTTCAACTCCCGATAGTCAATACAAAGCCTTAACGATCCATCTTTCTTCTTGACAAACAACACTGGTGCCCCCCACGGAGAAACACTTGGTTGAATGTACTTTCTGTCCAATAGTTCCTGTAACTAAACCATTAGTTCTTTCATTTCCACAAGCGCCATACGATACGGTGCCCTTGAGACTAGTGCCGCTCCTAGCACAATGTCTATTACAAATTCGATCTCCCTATCCGGCGGTAACCCCGGTAACTCACTTGGAAATACATCCATGAACTCATTTACTATAGGTATTTATTCCATGGTTGCTCCCACTCTCTGGGTATCCACAACATGGTAAAGGTAACCCACACAACCTTTCCTTAACAATTTTCTAGTTTGTGTCATCGTAAGGCAACACGGACGTCTCGGTAACTTACTACCGTAAAATACTACAGGAGGTTGCTTCAACGACTTGATTCTCACACATTTCTTTTGGCAATCTATAATTGCTCCATGATTAATTAACCAATCCATTCCTAGAATTACGCCGAATTCTCCTAACTTTATCGGTATTAAATCTACAGATAACTTACAACCCCGTGCATCTACGCAACAACTCCTATGAATATCTTCAATAGGAATTATCTCTTCGTTTGCTACCTTAATGTTGAAAGGTATAGGTAATTTTTCGGAAAATAATTCTAGTCGTTTAGCAAAATCACATGCTATAAACGAACAAGTAGCACCCGAATCAAAAAGCACGTATACATTTATGTTATTGATCGGAATAATACCTGCAACTACCTCCCCTGATGCCACAGCATCTTGGACCGTCATATTAAAAGTGTGAGCCATTGATTTACCTGGCTGAGATGGACCACTAATAGCTAACTTCCCGCTATCCCGTATTCCCTTCTGTCCCCTTTTTTGGGCAATTCTTTGCTATGTGGTCAGTTGATCCACATACAAAACATCCTTTGTTTTTCTTCGGATTTGGACAGTTAGGCGAAATGTGCCCTTCATGTCCACAATTATAACATACTGACTTTCCTTTGAGATAGACTCCTAAGTGGGTCTTCCCGTAGGTTTTATGTGACAACCCGAGAATTTAGATAATTATTAAAATCCTAAAATGATGGATTAAAGGTTATAAGATTAACCTAGACAGAAAATAAGTGTATGGAATTGACATTTCTGTGAAGGAATTTCAAGGATTTCAAAATTTTTAAGAAGAACCTATATGGTTTCTTAATTGAATGAGAATAAAGAAATATGGGTTACAAAATTTCAAAACCCTAGAAATGAATTAATATGTACTTGAAGGAATATCGAGAATAAGGTATTACGATACCTGTAAATTCGGTGTGAACTGAATAGTCTAAGAAATGTTATATAAGTACATATGGAAATTTTATTAAGGAGATAAGATTTCACAGGAAGAAAAGCTATGAGGTTAAACGAAGATGGGTATATGTATAGAAATATATATACTTAGTAAGGTGCTACATATATTTTAGCAAGAGGAATGATGAATTAAGTTATTGATATAAGGATCAAGATAAAACTATGTTAGTAATTAACATAGCTTGAACGTTGGCCTTGACTGGCAAATAAGAATTTGAATAAGTATAAAGTCGTTAGCTAATACGATTAACAATAAGAATGGAGTAATTGAAAACTCAAAATTTGAGTTAGAGATAGAATTTTGAAGCATGGACTGCTCGGTTGCGTCCGGAACGTCAAGATTAGTCAAAATGGGCAGTAAACACAAAGTGTGTAAGAGCTGACTTTTGGTCAAAGTCAATAGTTGACTTTTATGAAGAAAAGTCAAAATTAGAGTGAGAAGTGAAATATGTTATAATATGATGTTATATGGATAATGCTATAATATTTAATATTATACCAAATGGTGTAAAGTAAAAATATGAGAGGAGATCCAATATGTAAATATGTATATTGGTATCAAGAAGTTAGTAAATTAATTTCATATTTGAATAAATGATTGAATATATTAAATTTATATATTTAATATATAAATAAATTGTTTGAAAATAATTTATAGAGAGGAAGAGGAAATTAAATTTAATTATACAATATAAATTGTATAACTTAAATAAGTTATTAAAACATGGTATGAGATTTAAATGACCTAAAGGGTTACTTTTACTTAGTGGTCATAGAATTAATTCAAGTGAATTAAGAATTAAGTTATGTAACCTAATATATGTATTAGGTGTGGTAATTAAATAACCTAAGAGGTTATAATATGATAGAATATTAGTATATATGTATATACCAACATTAAGAGATTTATTTATACATCTCAGTTAATTAATTTTATAACCTAATAATAGTAAGTCTAATTGGGTTAAGAAAATTAATGTGCACGAGTAAGGAATTTATTTTCTAGTGTGAGGAAAACCCTAATTAACTAATTAGGGAATAATATTAAGAGTGTTGGACTATATAAATTTTATATGGCCCCAAAGAAACTAAATTTGAAGCCCAAAAATATTAAAATTAATGGACTATAATAATATCATAGCCCATTAATTTATTTAGAGTCCAAAAGAATTAAATTTTATGGACTAAGGAA
Source organism: Panax notoginseng (assembly GCA_016801055.1). NCBI lineage: Eukaryota > Viridiplantae > Streptophyta > Magnoliopsida > Apiales > Araliaceae > Panax > Panax notoginseng. The sequence continues at coordinate 100,811,915 of CM029019.1, forward strand.
GTTATATTATTTAAACAAGCCCAATTAATTATTAAGTATGTGACTTGTAGATAAAGTGACTAAGGGTGATTAAATTATTTAATCTAGCCCAATATATTATGTATGTGACAAGTATTATATTGACCCAATTTAATTAGGGATTGAAAGCCCAAGTTAGTTTTGTTAGTAAGTAAAACAATTAAATTTGTTAGCTCAATGAGATTAATTAAGGGCCCAAACTAGGCTCACTTGTGGAAGAGCAATAATATTAAAAATAATATTAAGTTAAGAGATATATTTTTATTATTTCAAGTTTATTAATTTTATAACTTAATTAAAAGAAGTTTAATTTGGTTATAAAATTTAGTGTACAATAGTAATGATTTAAATTCTATATATTTGGAATGGATAGCCTAATTAAATATTTAGGGTGAGATAAGATAAAAAGAATTGGACTATGTTAATTTTACATGGCCCAAGTAATTAATATAGAAGTTCAAAGAGACTATATATGGTGGCCCAAGAGTTGACCCAATCAATGATTTAAAAGCCCAATTTTTAAACCCAAATTAAGGAAGGGCATATTGGAAAATTGTTATATTAATAATAATAATATGTGGCCATGAGAAGGCTAATGTTCGGCTATTAGAAAAAAAAACAAGAAGAACGGATAAGAGAGAGAGGAAAGAAGATAGGAAGAGAAGGAAGAGAGAGAAAGAGAGAAGCCGTGAGGGAGAGAAAGAGGAGAAGGTCGGCAACCCTTGAAGGAGAGGGAAGACCATCCATGGAAGGAGGAAGAAGGAAGAAGAAGGAAGGTCTTATCAAAAGAAGTTAACTTAAACTGCGCAGCAGTAGTCAACGAATCAGGCAAGTTTTTCCTAACTCAAACTTGAGTTGTATGTTCAAAGCATGTTAATGAATAATTGTTGTTGATTATTCAAGTCTATATTGATTATTGATTCGCACGTTGTGCAAATTGTAAATGTTCATCAGGTATGAAAGGCTGATCACCTTCATTACCATTTGGTTCAGTTAATCTGTTCATGTTTATGCTTGACCATTCATTTTTATTGACTTGGTCGTTCAGCTAAGAAAATTTGTTCATGCTCTTTCACAATGTTTATATTGTTGAAAGTTAGCTAGCTTATTGTTCAATTCTTTCAATCATGATATATCTTTATTGAATTTAAACTTGCTGGGCAAATTTGATGCTCACCCTTGCTATATCATGATAAAATTTTCAGATTAAGATGAAAGCTTGAGTAAAGACAGAAGCGAAGACAAAGTACAAGATTAAATTATAGTGCAGTTAGATCTATTAAATTTTCTGACGAGAATATCATTGTAAACCTTTAAGATATTGAAGGTATGTATTAAGTTAAGGTTGTAGACCTTGGGAATGATGTGTAAAAGTTTAATGTATAAACAATTTATGTTTATATCTTCCGCAATAGTTATAGAAATAGTATACCAGATCCTTGGTGATTAGGACCGAGATTTGGGGATGCTACAGTTGGTATCAGAGCTATAGGTTATAAACCTTAGGTAGGTGTACCTTAGGAGATAACCGCGGAGATATGATAAGTAATAAACTCGAATAGAGTTTGAGTGATAAGAGATGAATTTTTGAAAATTCATTATTAAGTAAAGAGAAAGATAAATAGGATTCAAAGATGAATCTTGAAGAGCTATAAGGATAAGAATCTGGAGTTACCTGACTCCAGTAATAGAGATGAAAAGTGATAATAAATAGACTATGTCTATAAGATGAGAAGTGTTAATAGAATCATAATATACTATGATTAAAGAGAAGAATAAGAAGATCGTAAAATAAAATGATCGTATGTATAAGGAGAAATGATTACGAAATAAGATCACGACGTGATCTGATTAAATCGTTGAATAACATATGATATGTTAAGTGATTGGTATGATATAGCCTGACGCTATAAAGAGAAGGTACTATGAAATGGTACAATGTAAACTCAGAAAAGAGTGGTAAATGTTAAGATACGGATTAAAGAAAATTCGTATTAAGAAAAGAGAAAGTTAGAATGGTGAGGGATTTCAATTGAGGACTCAAGTCAGCAGCTGAGTTGTATGATTCCTTGTATGGGCGGGGAATTTATACTTGGTTTTAGAATCACTTAGCCTCCTGGTCGATATAGTGGTTAGGTTGACCAATTCTTTGTATGGGCAGGGAATTGTTCGCTTAGCTTCCTATATTAATTAGTGGCCGAGTTTGATTTGACAACCACTTAGTTTCTGGTATTGATAATCATTGGAACCTAATGTCGCGCTATTTGCTATACGCATGTTGATAAGGTGATTCTTTTCTCATGTGTATAACGAATAGGTAGAGAATATAAGGTTAAGTACGAGTTCTTAAAACTCATACTTATGGTACGTTCGTGACTCATAATTATATGAAATGTTTATGAACCCCTCAGCGAATGGACGCCAAAGGTCTGACTAGGACAAGTTCTTAAACTCATATGATTGTGGAAAGTTCCTGAACTCATAATGTGTGGTAAGTTTGACGAACTGGTATAGTTATGTTGAGATTGGAGAATTGAAGATAATAGAAATAGATAGACTTATTAAGAAATGGATCAGTAGAGAAATTGAAGTTGATGATGGAAGCATAGGTATTCCAAATCTTCTAGCTATGCTAGACTTCGAAGTTTTTGACATCAAGCTAAATACGCACTATGTGCCTTTTTGAAAATGAATTTTTATTCTCAACTCTTGGTGACCCTTGTGTATGCATGGACTTTGGGCCATCTACACCTCGTTACCTGTTGAGACGATAAAACAGATTTGTAATGATTTTTGAACGGTTTAAAGAAGAGTCTATGCTAATTGATTCGGCTAGACAAAAATGATTTGAGATGTCAAAATGTATTTTATATATCATCAATGTATCATGGAACCTGATGCAGAATGATAAAAATGATGGAGTCATCAATGCAGTATTACTTAAGGTTGGATGCGATCTAAGGATCGTCAGCCCACTATGGTATGATGTAGTATGACAAAGTCACACAATGACGGAATCCTCAAACGTACTATAAATACAGTGCGGTATCATGACGTCATAAAATGATTTTAAGAATTTTAAAGATAATTTATTGCCAACTGAATTTGGCTAGAAATATTTCGATTGAAATTCGAATGATTGATATGCGTCTAAGCTATTTGATTCAGCTAGACAAATGTTTATAAAATTCAAAGTATTCTTTGAAAGCTTATGCCAAACCAAATTGTTTTGGTGCGGAATCTTATGATGAGTCTGAGGTAAATAACCCTAAAAATGGGGATATACTAATGGGATAAAATATTTCAATCTAAGAACGCATATTGTCGTTCCGATTAATAAGGTACAACAGACTGATCATCTAAAGTACCCGCATCGGTAGTTTACCTTCTTTGTGATTGTAAACATACCAAATATAAAATATTTCAGAGGTAGAGTACCTTTCTTTCTTAATTGAAAGAGGTAGCAGGTAGAAATACCCTAAACCTCAAAGTTCATGATTTTATGATCCCTCAGACAGATATGAAAATATTTTAAACTTCTCATAGTAATGTTGGGGTAGTATATGATTATGGATATGAATAGTGTGAACTCGTTGAGTACGAGTAGAATCTGAGATGATTGAATAAAGGTTATTATAACAACCTAGTTTTGCTTAATGTTTAGAAGATGTAAACTCCTAGTGAGTAGTTATGGTGAAATGTGATAATAGATGAGAAATCCTCAAAGGAGAAAATTGTAAAGGTTAAGATAAAAACCTAGTTTTGATCAAGAGAATAAGCATAGTTTAGTATGCTTTAATTTCGGGGACGAAATTCTTAGAAGAAGGGGTGAATGTGACAACCCGAGAATTTAGATAATTATTAAAATCCTAAAATAATGGATTAAAGGTTATAAGATTAACCTAGACAGAAAATAAGTGTATGGAATTGACATTTCTGTGAAGGAATTTCAAGGATTTCAAAATTTTTAAGAAGAACCTATATGGTTTCTTAATTGAATGAGAATAAAGAAATATGGGTTACAAAATTTCAAAACCCTAGAAATGAATTAATATGTACTTGAAGGAATATCGAGAATAAGGTATTACGATACCTGTAAATTCGGTGTGAACTGAATAGTCTAAGAAATGTTATATAAGTACATATGGAAATTTTATTAAGGAGATAAGATTTCACAGGAAGAAAAGCTATGAGGTTAAACGAAGATGGGTATATGTATAGAAATATATATACTTAGTAAGGTGCTACATATATTTTAGCAAGAGGAATGATGAATTAAGTTATTGATATAAGGATCAAGATAAAACTATGTTAGTAATTAACATAGCTTGAACGTTGGCCTTGACTGGCAAATAAGAATTTGAATAAGTATAAAGTCGTTAGTTAATACGATTAACAATAAGAATGGAGTAATTGAAAACTCAAAATTTGAGTTAGAGATAGAATTTTGAAGCATGGACTGCTCGGTTGCGTCCGGAACGTCAAGATTAGTCAAAATGGGCAGTAAACACAAAGTGTGTAAGAGTTGACTTTTGGTCAAAGTCAATAGTTGACTTTTATGAAGAAAAGTCAAAATTAGAGTGAGAAGTGAAATATGTTATAATATGATGTTATATGGATAATGCTATAATATTTAATATTATACCAAATGGTGTAAAGTAAAAATATGAGAGGAGATCCAATATGTAAATATGTATATTGGTATCAAGAAGTTAGTAAATTAATTTCATATTTGAATAAATGATTGAATATATTAAATTTATATATTTAATATATAAATAAATTGTTTGAAAACAATTTATAGAGAGGAAGAGGAAATTAAATTTAATTATACAATATAAATTGTATAACTTAAATAAGTTATTAAAACATGGTATGAGATTTAAATGACCTAAAGGGTTACTTTTACTTAGTGGTCATAGAATTAATTCAAGTGAATTAAGAATTAAGTTATGTAACCTAATATATGTATTAGGTGTGGTAATTAAATAACCTAAGAGGTTATAATATGATAGAATATTAGTATATATGTATATACCAACATTAAGAGATTTATTTATACATCTCAGTTAATTAATTTTATAACCTAATAATAGTAAGTCTAATTGGGTTAAGAAAATTAATGTGCACGAGTAAGGAATTTATTTTCTAGTGTGAGGAAAACCCTAATTAACTAATTAGGGAATAATATTAAGAGTGTTGGACTATATAAATTTTATATGGCCCCAAAGAAACTAAATTTGAAGCCCAAAAATATTAAAAGTAATGGACTATAATAATATCATAGCCCATTAATTTATTTAGAGTCCAAAAGAATTAAATTTTATGGACTAAGGAAGTTATATTATTTAAACAAGCCCAATTAATTATTAAGTATGTGACTTGTAGATAAAGTGACTAAGGGTGATTAAATTATTTAATCTAGCCCAATATATTATGTATGTGACAAGTATTATATTGACCCAATTTAATTAGGGATTGAAAGCCCAAGTTAGTTTTGTTAGTAAGTAAAACAATTAAATTTGTTAGCTCAATGAGATTAATTAAGGGCCCAAACTAGGCTCACTTGTGGAAGAGCAATAATATTAAAAATAATATTAAGTTAAGAGATATATTTTTATTATTTCAAGTTTATTAATTTTATAACTTAATTAAAAGAAGTTTAATTTGGTTATAAAATTTAGTGTACAATAGTAATGATTTAAATTCTATATATTTGGAATGGATACCCTAATTAAATATTTAGGGTGAGATAAGATAAAAAGAATTGGACTATGTTAATTTTACATGGCCCAAGTAATTAATATAGAAGTTCAAAGAGACTATATATGGTGGCCCAAGAGTTGACCCAATCAATGATTTAAAAGCCCAATTTTTAAACCCAAATTAAGGAAGGGCATATTGGAAAATTGTTATATTAATAATAATAATATGTGGCCATGAGAAGGCTAATGTTCGGCTATTAGAAAAAAAAACAAGAAGAACGGATAAGAGAGAGAGGAAAGAAGATAGGAAGAGAAGGAAGAGAGAGAAAGAGAGAAGCCGTGAGGGAGAGAAAGAGGAGAAGGTCGGCAACCCTTGAAGGAGAGGGAAGACCATCCATGGAAGGAGGAAGAAGGAAGAAGAAGGAAGGTCTTATCAAAAGAAGTTAACTTAAACTGCGCAGCAGTAGTCAACGAATCAGGCAAGTTTTTCCTAACTCAAACTTGAGTTGTATGTTCAAAGCATGTTAATGAATAATTGTTGTTGATTATTCAAGTCTATATTGATTATTGATTCGCACGTTGTGCAAATTGTAAATGTTCATCAGGTATGAAAGGCTGATCACCTTCATTACCATTTGGTTCAGTTAATCTGTTCATGTTTATGCTTGACCATTCATTTTTATTGACTTGGTCGTTCAGCTAAGAAAATTTGTTCATGCTCTTTCACAATGTTTATATTGTTGAAAGTTAGCTAGCTTATTGTTCAATTCTTTCAATCATGATATATCTTTATTGAATTTAAACTTGCTGGGCAAATTTGATGCTCACCCTTGCTATATCATGATAAAATTTTCAGATTAAAATGAAAGCTTGAGTAAAGACAGAAGCGAAGACAAAGTACAAGATTAAATTATAGTGCAGTTAGATCTATTAAATTTTCTGACGAGAATATCATTGTAAACCTTTAAGATATTGAAGGTATGTATTAAGTTAAGGTTGTAGACCTTGGGAATGATGTGTAAAAGTTTAATGTATAAACAATTTATGTTTATATCTTCCGCAATAGTTATAGAAATAGTATACCAGATCCTTGGTGATTAGGACCGAGATTTGGGGATGCTACATTTTACAGGCCTCCATCCTTCTCTTAGAATCCCCTTGTTTTACTCCGGTATTTCCAGAGTTAAAGCCCTTCCTCTTTTGACCATTTCCACTTCCACTGACTCCCTCGGTCTTGGTTCCTCCATCAACCTTGCCCTTGGTCTTCTCACCCTTGTGGTACAGGCTAAGAGCCTCATTCCCACCTTTGGCAATTATTGCCTTTTCTAATATGGTTCCAAAGGAAGTACTTTGGAACACTGAGATTCGGCTATAGAGCTAGGGTTTCAAGCCCTGCTCAAATCTCCTAGCCTTTCTCACTTCAGTGTCCACTTGATGTAGAGCGAATCGTGCCAGTTCATTAAAATTGGCAGCATACTGGGGAACTGTCATCTCCCCTTGTTTCAATTCAAGAAACCTCATTTCCATCCTCCCTTGCAAACTCATGGGAAAATAGTTTTTGAAGAAAATCTCCTTAAACCTCTCCCACGTTAGATTTCCTATATCGGCCCTAGCCTGGTTTGCCTCCCACCAGAAGTTGGCCTCTCCTTTCATCAAATAGGTTGCAAAGGCAACCTTTTGATCCTCCTCAACATTTGCTATTACAAATGCCTTCTCGATTTCTTTTACCCAAGTCTGGGCTTTTATAGGGTCCGTAGTTCCTTTGAACTCCGACGGACCTACACTTTTAAAGTCTTTAAAAGTAGTAGCTCATACTACTCCAGGAATCACGGGTACATTAGCCCCCGCTCTATTAAATGCAGCTGTTAAAAGGTTAACGAACTCCTGCATTGGATTAACCGAACCACCCTCCGGTTGGTTAACATTCGTGTCTTGATTTCGTTGTCTCCTTCTTTGCGGCATTTTGCTGTTAAGAAAACAACACATCATTATTACTTTATTCTTGTTGGTTTGCTATTATTTATAATAAAACAATAACTCATACTCATTACTCAATATTTTCCAAGAAAAGACTTATATTGATTCATAACTTATTGTATAACACTACATTGTTTACATTACTCAACCTTAGCTGATTACATTACCATCCCGCAATTACTTTCCAAAAATTGAGATTTTACACAAGACTACCCTTTGTTTATACAAAAGAGTGTTTTACGTCACTACTAGATATATAATATTTACATATCCAAGCTACTCTAGCTATTGCTAGATTACATCTGCCGTAAGGCATTCTCAAAATCTGCTCTGGCCAAACTGGCAATCACATCTCTACTGATGGTATGACGGGTTTGTCCTGCTTCTACCTGATAACCAGCTACCTGTTGCTGGAAATCCACATGAGAACTCCTATGTATATAGGACATCCTCTCTAACTTCTACTGTTTAGTCTTTAGCTCCTGTTTGAGCTCAAAGACTTCTCCTTTCAAATCTCGGACCTTGTCCATAGCTAGGACTCTATCATCGTGCTCCTCTTCCCACATTCCTTCTATACTAGCCTTGTCCTCCCAGATAGATTGGAGTTCCTCTTTCAACTCCTTAACCTCTTGGAAGTAATGGATATTTCTATCCAATACTGACATAAACAATGCCTTCATTGATTCTCCCGTAGACAATTCCTCTATAAGTGGAACATGATCAAAGGACATCACGTCCACCTCCTCCTCTATCATGCCATCAAATATAGACATGTAGTCTAAATCGTCTGAGTCTCCAGACTCAATTGTCACAACTTCTGGTTCTACGGCTACAGGATTTGGTAGTATCTCTACCCGATTAACCGAATTCTCGCTCACTAACTGTATGTCTCTATACATATCATTTTCTTCTGACATCTACAATAAAACAATATAGTTTGATTAGTACACGTCAGTCAATAATAAAAACACATAACATAATATAATGCATTTTTATAAGGTTACTTTCCATCTTTTATTTCTTTATTCTTTCTTAAGGTTGTGACTTAAGGTTCTATTTTTCTCCTTAAGTTTTATAACCTAGGCTTTGATACAAACTTGTAGCGCTCCCAAATACGGGTATCTTCCAACCCGTCAGATGGTGCAATACTGTACAACATTCATATATTCATTCAATTGAAAAGTCTCAAAGAACGAATATAACTTCTATATATTAAGGTAATATTTACAATTTCCCAGGTTTTATACCCATTACAAAGGTTCTTTGTCATAATATCAGTTACATTACAACAATAGACCTATACTATTACAAGACAGCTTAACAATCTGCCTTAGCTTTTCCTTTATCTCTTTTTGATCCTTCGGGACGTTCAGTCTTAGCTGCATTCATATGGTTCAAGCAAGAGTGAGCATGGCTAGCTCAGCAAGTATAACAATTCAATAACAACATGCTTGACACATACGAATCGTATATCTTCAATAACTGAACAATAGTTATGAAGTACTATTGATAATTCAAAATAGCACTTCATCTTTTCTTTCAAAATGTTTTACAATATTAACAATATTTAGTAAAACCTTCACTCCGGTCAAAGACCTTGAGTGTTCATTCTTTCTTGGAAAAAGGACAACCCGGAACGAATTTCGTAAGCCCGATATTACTTACGAGCACTTCTAGGTGATCAGCCTATTGTACTCTATGTTGATCAACACTACATCCATTAAACGTATGTACGTTTAATCATTTGGCAACCTCACGTGCCCGTCGTTTTACCAACAAAAGATTTGTTTAACATTTCAGTATTCTTTTTGAAAACCATATCAAGTAGTTGACAAAAGATAGCAACATTTGATAATGCAAGAGTAGATTATCAAGTCTAGCCAAAGGGGATTGACTTTAACCTCAACATACCTCAATTCATGCGAAAGAATACATGAATCTTAAACTTGTTCAGATTGAACTGAAACAAGAGTTAGAATACTTGCCTTTAGCGTCTGCTACCGTATATTAACTTTATGTTTAAGTCTTTCAAGTCCCTACAATACATGATCACATAATGCCTTACATTAGGTCACATATAATCAAGTATGTATATGACTATATCTTACCTTCTTCTCAATCTAATTGTGTATTAGATTCAGTTACTATTCATTTCGGTTTATCATTACCATTGCATTTATCCGTGACTAGGATATCTTAACCTTTACATTACATTCCTTAAGGTTTAACAATGTTACATTATCGTTCTTAAGTTATGTTTACTTTCCATCAATTTAGGTTTTCTTTTCTTTGTACATAGAAACCTTTCTATCTATCTTTGTTCTGAGACTGGCGCTGCGACGCCGGTCTTATATTCACAACTCGCGCTACGGCGCGAGCCTTATCCTAGCATGTCCCGGACTTGGCGCTGGGGCGCGAGTCCTTACTTAACGGGGCCGCGCTGCGGCGCCACTCTCCAGAGGTTTTTCATACTGTGCATGGCGCTGGGGCACAAGTAATTTGCCTTCGGTTGGCGCCGCGGCGCCAACTCTGTGCACCAGATAAAAATTTCAGTTTTGAAATTTTTGTGAACTTCTCGGACGCATAACTTCTTCGTTATAAGTCCGAATTGGCTCGTTCAAAAGCCTACGGTTCATAAATTTCATAATCTACATGATCATCCAAGAATTTTATCTATTTGACTTCGTTTGCTAAAAATTCACCTATTGGTTCATTTTTTAACGAAACGATAAACGTTCGTGAACGTTCAACGTTCGTTTCTTCGTTCTAAGTCGGAATCCGATCATTTTTGAGTCCGCAACTCTTAAATGCCAAATATGACCTAACTCCATTGTAAAGTAATAATTCCGTGATCAAACACAAAATTTGACTTCCATTCCGAGAATTTTACGAATTCGACGATTGTCTTCCAATCGTGCAATTTCCGGCAAATCTTCATTCTTACGATTTGTTCAACATTACAAATGAACTTCATTCATCATGTGAACATCTCAACATACATAATACAACAACTTATTTTCATTGTTGGACTTTGACTCCTCATGAGCTTATAACTTATCAAATTATAAACTACCTAAGATTTGATTATTCATGACTTATGACAATTAGATTTCCTTAATCATCATACTTTACATGTGCTTCACATATAACTTTACTTAGGTATACATGATACATATGATCATATAAATTCTTTTATCTTCATATCAATTCTCTTAATAAACTCCTTATAAGTTCATATTATCTTCACATAAGTGTATAACTTATGTTAGTTTAAATGACTTATTACCAACTTATGTGGCTTAAGTCCATGACTTACATAATCTTCTTGCTTCTTATCATTCATGTTTCTTAATTTGACTTTTCTTATTACCCCACCATGGTAGAGATAGAAGATAATTGAGAAGAAGTCTTACTCTTTGTTGTCTTGGTAAGTAGCTTGCTTATTCTTCTTGGCTTATGGAAATGACTTACTGCTAGCTTATTCTCTCTAACACTTAAGCACTTTAGAAGTGTTGGATTATTTGAACAACCAACAAATGGCTTGGAAGTCTTCTCTATTTATAGAACTTGAAAAGTTAGGGTAGTTTGGTCTTTAAAACATCCCACCTCCTTAAGCCACCTTCTTACTATTCATTACTTGCTAACCACTCTCTTATCCTTTGCTTGGTCATTCTCATTTAACTTGGTGATTAATTCAAAGTCTTGATCACCACTCATCTTGGCCATTACTTTACTTGGTCATTACTTTAACTTGACCAACACAATACTTGGTTACCACATTCAACCATAATAATATGGGTTGCCTCATGGGTCAACCCATCCATGAATTCTAATTTGGGCTTGGATTAATTAAATCCTTGGGCTTTGTATGAACAACCCACTAGTTGATTCCTTAATTAATAATTGGGCCTCTCCCATTAATTCCCTTGGACTTATATTAATTCCCAACAATCTTTCCAAGTCCATTAACATTTCATAATACATATAGTTTATGTATTATTTTCGTATTCTAATTCATATAGAATTTATATACGATAATTCACCCTTTATACAACCTCGTATAATACTTCATATTATACTCATTTCCATTTCTTTGTACAATACATAAGTATCATACCATTATTACGTATTCATTACTATTTTGCCTTCCTTAACGTTTATAAATTAAGTCCACAAGCGAAATATCATTTTTTCCATAACTAGATTTTTATTACATAATCCATCTCACCTTATTATTTCATCATTACGTATTTCTCGGAAATCCAAAATTATATCCCGAGAAAATACCGGTGAATAGTGTTTTTCGGAAAATTTCTTGGAAAACTTTTATTTTCGTCTTGGAAATTCAAACACTTTAATTCATCCACGTAGCTCAAATACTACGACATTCCAACGTCACTAGGATATATAACGACAACCATCTTGATAACACATAGAATAAGATTTTATTATTATTTAAATTAATAAAATCATTTTACAATAGGATCCGAATTTTTCGGTCGTTACAATTTAATTCATATAAATATGATATTAATAATTGAAAAATCATGATAAATGGTAGTAATTATCTGAAAATTATTACGAGCTTACGAAAAATATTTTGACTAATAATAAATTTTCTAAGATATCTGTGAACCAGTTTAAACTGAGTTTTAGCAATATTAGGCTCGAGAATTGTCTGACTAGGTCGCCGGGATGACAAAATTGTGTTGGTTTCAACTGAGACTGAAATAGTTTGACTTGATACCGAGTTTTAGATAGTTTGTAGGCTGATAGGGTTATGTGTTATGTGTTTAGGTTATTCTATGATTATATATAATAGTGTTATACTGTGATGATATTATTCTAATATTTGGAGATCGGTATTTTTTATATTAGGTTTTCAAGCAATGCTAAATAAGTTGTGTAACAATAATCAACGGATCAGGAAAGTTTTCTATAACTCGACCTCGAGTTGATATTTTTGAAATATGCTTGTGGTTAATCTCTACTGATTATACCATGTCTATGGATTATTGATTTTCACTTTGTGCACATTGCATGTATTCATTAGGTATGAAAGGCTGATCACCTTCATTACCACTCGGTCTATATATATTTGTTCATGTTCCATGTTCGTTCAGCTATGAAAATTTGTTCATGCTAGTTCACAATCATATTGTAGAACTTTAGCCAGCTTATTGTTCAATTCTTTCTATCATGATACATCTTTAATTTATCAAACTTAAACTTGCTGGGCAAACTTGTTGCTCACCCATACTATATTATGATTAACATTACAGATTAAGACGAATACGTCGGATACAGTAAAAGACAAAGCCAAGTCATGCTTGGGATAATATGTGTAGCTAGAAAAATAACAGTAATGTATGATAATAACGTTGTATATTAGATAGGATATTGATTCAGGTATTATGTGAAGGTTTTCGACCTTGGGGTTAATGTGTAAAGTTTATTGTATAAACAATTTATGTTTATATCTTCCGCAATAGTAATAGAAATAGAATTTGATTGTACTAGATCCGCGGTGATTTGGGACCCGAATCTAGGGCCCTCACAAATGAAATAGAGGACGACAAAGATCTAAATGGGTCTCCACCACATATTAAAGAGTTAGTTAGATTTAAAAAATCATGCCCACTTGGTAATCATGTCGTTGGCAAGGCTCTTTATGACATGAGAGCTAGTACATGTAACAATCCAGATTTTTAATTAAATATTTAAATATTTATTGAATTATATAAATATTTAATGGATGTGTTTATCGTTAAATAAGTATTTGTTTAATTGATTTGATGTGATTTGATTATTTATTTGTTTAATAAATAATTAATGAGTTAAGGAAAGTAATTATTTTGAAATAGTAATCTAATTTAATTTAGTAATTAAGTTAGAGAGTTTATAATGATTAAATAAATTATTATATTATGCAATGAATTGTTATTAGAATTAATTAAATTAAGTATAAAAACTTAATTAATTAGAAGTGTGACAAATAGCTATATTATAAGTGGTTATTAAAATAAATTAAAGTAATTTTAATTTAGTTTTTGTCAAACAAGGTTTAAGTATATTAATCCTTTAATTTTTAAATGGTGTGCCAAACAAAGCCTTATGGCTTTTGAATTTCTGTTGAATTAAATTATTAGTTAAATAAATAAATAATATATATATATATATATATATATATATATATATATATATATATATATATATATATATATATATATATATATTTGGTAACTGATATATTATTAGGGTAATAAGTGTGGCGTCGGTTTTATGCGTTTTAAAAAAAAACATACGTTGGCTTTTATTTTAGTTTACGTATACTATTATTTGGCTTAAGCCTAAGAAAAGCTACAGAGAAATAAAAGAGAGAAAAAAAAGTTCACAGAGTCTGAGAGGAAGCCAAGTGTGTGATTGTCCAAAGCGAGTTCTGTTATCAAGTAATTTCTTAGCAACAAAAGGTATGTTTTATAAACCTTGTTTTATATGTTTTATATTACAACTATGTGAATTTGTATGTCTCTGTGTTCTTTTTCATTGTGTATAAAGGTTTACAAAATTCTTGTAAACCATGTTCTAGAATTGGTTATGATATTAAGTATTGGTGTGGTTATAATTGTTATAACTAGCATGTATATATATATATATATATATATATATATGTGTGTGTGTGTGTGTGTGTGTGTGTGTGTGTGTTATATGCTAAATTAAGTTCATTGAGAAAGAGAACTTAGTTTTACCGTTAAAAATATATATACGAATATATGTTTTGCATGATAACAAAAATTCGTGTATGCTAGTTATGAAGTTGAAGGTCATGTATATTTATTTGGTATGAATTTCAGAAGAAAAAAAATCGTAGTTTAAAGTAATCAAATTTGGTTATAACTGTGGAATTTCAGTTCACTATATTTTATTTATCACTGAGTTTTAAAAATAGTGTTTCAAAATTTAAGTTTCTAAAATTGTTGTTCAAATTGTTGATAATTGGTTTATGGATGATTTTTTACATTCATGTGTAATTTACGTAAACTCGTACATGTTAATTGGTGTTGATTGTTGTTAAAAATTTAGACAGTAGCTTTGCTCTGTTCTTCTGGTTTGGTTCTCTGAGTTTCGGCGCCCCAGCGTCAAAATTCATGTCCCAGCTCAAAGTCTCGCGCCTTAGCACGAAAATCGGCGCCCCGGACAGACTTCACGCCGCAGCGCCGAAGTCAGCGCCGGAGCACCGGGCCTCACGACGTAGCGCCGAGTCCTTATACATTTCTCGCGTTAAGCGCCACATCAGCGCCGCAGCGCGGCCCACAGTTCAAACTGTGGCGTCGCGGCTCCACTTAGCAGAATGTTCTGAAATGACTTCTGTCTTGCACAGAAGTCTGAAATTTTTAGTTGTAATGATATATGACCAAATAATTCTATTATTTTAGTATTGTAATGTGTTGAACGAACATGATGTTAATACCTAACGAGTTTATTATTGTTTAGGAATATAAATTGATTACATGGTTAGACATTTAAACCATACGTGATGTAGAATTGATAATGAATGATATCATATGTATATAGGGTATTGTGATTTGGATATCAACGGTTTAATCTACGCGTAAGGCAAGTCTTTCGGTTCCTATTTTCTACGTGGACTAGATGAATTTAAATTGCATGACATTTGATATGTGTTATAAGCAAGAATAATATATTATACATGTTGTATCATGAAATGTTAAAGTCAATCTATGACTACAGTGTTTTGGTTAAATAATGAGATTGAGTAAGGAACTCAATTTTTATAATTGTTATGTGAATTAAAAGCATGTGTGTCATGTTACTTTAATTATTATGATATGTACGTTAAGAATGTTATTATATGCTATGTGATGCATGAAAACTGTTATATTTTGCTAGGCTGTCGAGCTCACTCTTACAAATAACCACTTTTGCAGGTCAAGGAATTAAGGTAAGGATATGTGCTAAGTGAGTTATAGAGATCTATATTCACGAAGATTATTTATGTTTTATGAGAAATGTATTTCATAGTTTGAACGTAACATGTTGTTGAATTGTAAATTGAGCTATCCAATGTATGTGGACATTTAGTTATGATGTAAGATTTTGTATAGTCATTTTGTTGTAACGATTCATGATATATATTAAAATCGAAGAGATGTAATGTAAAGGTTGCGATTCAGGACAATAAAGAAGGAATGTATAAAAGTTTTAAATATTCCGCAATTTTAGTGATTTTTAATATCGAATAATGATATAAAATTAGAGGTTTAATGCATGGTTAACGACCGAAGTTGAGATTTAAATGGTATGGATTTTGGGGTCATTACAGTTGGTATCAAAGCTGTAGGTTATAAACCTTAGGGAGGAGTACCGTAGGCTATAACCTTAGAGAAGAGAGATTAAGATAGTGAACGAATAAGCTCAAATAGAGTTTGAACAATAAGGGATTAAAACTTGCGTGAAAGGATTCAAAGAAGAATCTCACAGAATTATAAGAAATAGGAATATGGGGTTACCCAACTCCAATAATAATAATAAATAGACAGTGTCTATAAAGAGAGTGATAAAGAAGTTAAGAATAGAGAGTTATATTTAAGTATGGTGCAATTGTACTGTTTAGTAGTTGATGTATGGTATATGGGCTAAACGATTCCTTCATAGAGCGGAGGTATATACGAACTAGCAACTCGAAACCTAGTTTGTTGGTTGTTTGTGGAAAACCACTCAGCGTACCATATTGAAACTGTTAGAGACGCGATGTGTGCCAAGTGTGTAACTCGAATGAAATTTTGAGCAATGTAAATGAAGTTATAATTCTTGAAAGAAGAATTGTTATATAAATAAGAAGATTCAAAGAAGAATTCTGAAGAGATATAAAGATAAGGAATGGGAGTTTCCTAACTCCAAAAGCCAAGATAACGAATAATGTCGTAAGTGATGAAAAAGGAAAGAATGAGGATCGTAAAACAAAACGATCACGAGTTAAGAAAAGAATTTTAAGAGAGATGATTATAGAATAATATCACGACGTGATCTGTTTAAGTTATAAAAGGAAGATGGTTTGTAATGTTTGAATGATTATAGCTTGATGCTATGAAGATATTATACTATGATATAGTACGAGGTAAACTCATGAGGAGTTATGGATAATGTGATATTAGGAATTCGTATCGGGCAAAGAGTAAGTTATAAGCAAGATAGAGTTAGGTGGGTTTTCAATTGAGGACTTATGTGATGACTGAGTTGTACAAACCTTTGTATGGGCGAGGGTTTTGTACTTGCACTCAGTTTATCCCATTAATAATCATTGAAATGTTTGTGTCACACTATTTGCTATATGCTTGTTGAGAAGGTGATTCTTTTCTCATGTGTATAACAGATAAGTAAAGTTTAGTTAGAGAATATTATAAGGTTAAGTGTGAGTTCTTAAAACTCATACTTATGGTAGGTTCGTGACTCATAATTATATGGTATGTTTTTGAACCCCTCAACGAATGGATACCTATGGTCTAACTATGATAAGTTCTTAAACTCATATGATTGTGGCAAGTTCCTAAACTCATAACGTGTGATAAGTTTGACGAACTGGGTATAGATAAGTGTGAATGGAGTATTGAGGATGATATGAATAGATAGGCCTATTAAGCAATGAATCATTATAGAATGTGGAGTTGATGGTGGAAGCATAGGTATTCTAAATCTACTAGCAATGCTAGAC